>WBZZ01005613.1:0-75000 GCA_019918135.1 Paulinella micropora
AACGAACCCCTCAACACCCGGAAAGTCAAGGTAATGCTTTGGGGAGATATCGGTAGAGGTACTCCCGACTGGGGGAGATACTTCCCCAGCCGGGGGCCTATCGTCCGAATCGCCCCCACACAAGGCGCCCCCCAATGACCCCAATACAGGGAACGGCGACACTAAGGCAGTGGAGGTCAGGGAGGATAGATCTGACCCACCACCCTTAGTGCCTCCGATCCCGAAATGTTGACCCATAAGCCCAGTGGGGATCAGGGGGAGGCGAAAGTCACGAAAAAGAAACATAAATCCAAAGAGAGACGCGATTTGTCCTGGATATATATGGAAATTCCGGCTAAAGCGTGGGGAGAGGGATGGGCGAAACAAACTTACGGGAATGATTGGCAAACTGCGAATCGCAAAGGCACGGCTACTGCACCCGCTGCCCCAGTTACCCGTAGAACCAAACGTTTCCCGGCGCACGCGGTCCGCTTTGATGACGGGGTTACTGATAAGGTGATCGATACCGAAATTCTCAAGTATGCCGTTGCTAACATTCCGGTAAAACCGCCACCCCTATCGACCAACTCAAATGACAACGAGAATCAAAGTGAAGCCGCCGCGCCCAATGCGGGTGGCCTACACTTCGATACTACGTCGGAATTTGCATTTGTCGAGGGGGGGAGGGAAAGGGTGGCGGAGCAGAGGGCTGAACACAGCTCCAACTGGCGGTCGCATGAACAAGACGAAATTTCTGGGGAAAACATTATCACGGGAAGGACAAGGAACGCACATGTCACGGTATGCGTTCGAGAAGAGCGTGCAGAATATTGTCTTATCAGTGAGAAATTTCCGGAATTCCCGGTAATACAAAAACCAAAAGATCGTAAGCAAGCTCGGCAGAAAGAAAATGAGCAGCTGAAAGAACTTAAGGCTTTTGTTTGGCGTAAAGAAAAGGAAGCTAGAATGTCCGGGACGCTAATCATCCCGGTGAAATGGATAGACACCGTCAAACAACAGGGTACGCCAGATGAGTTTCATAAAGCCCGAATTACGTTGAGAGGGGATCTTTTGAAGGCATACACTCAGTATGACCCTAGAAAGACTTACTCCCCTACCGCTCAACATCGGATAATTTTACTCATGATAGCGTACGCTGCATGTTTTGGGATCGACTTATGGCTGATCGAATCGGATTTCACCACGGCCTATCTCCATGCCAGAATCCCGTACAACATATACCTAAAACCACCGCCCGAATTCCAATTGGAGGATTACGTTTGGCTTTTGAAGAAAGCCTTATACGGCCACCCGGAATATGGTCGGTTGTGGTACGATATGTTTTACGGGGAACTCACGGGAGAACTTGAGTTCAGAACCTTTACGCTCGATAGAGCCTCCTTCATAAGACATGGAAGCAGCCCCAAGACCACACAACTCTTGTCCTTCCATGTCGATGACGGATGCCACGCTGCGACTAGGTCTGAACACCTCATGATGCTCACTTTGAGAAAAGAGGGTTCAGATGTAAAGATCTGAGTAAAGCCACTGAGTTCAAAATATCCAAATCGTTCAAACTGAAAAAGGGATTGCGTTACACCAACGCAAATACAAACTTCTCATTTTGAATGAGTTAGGGTATATGAACGAAGTGCCAACTAAAACCCCGTTCACATCTGAAAATCCGGCACCTCTCAAGAAGGACCATAGGCTATTCAAGTACGATCTAAGATGCCTAATAGGCATCCTTATCTTCTTAGCTGTACATACGAGGCCTCTTCTGATCTGCCCGTTGAGTATTGCAGCCAAATCTCAAGTTCCCAACTGACACATCATACGCAATGGCGCATCGCATGTTCTTGTGGTTATTGACACCAAGGGCGTTGTTTTTCCGGAGGGGAGACAAGAATCTTAGGAAACTATTAGAATCTTGTTTCTCCGCCCCAAAAACCCCCAAAGACTGGAAACCTAACCATGGATCATGTGCCGCGGCCAATGCAATGAAAGAATCCATAGAAAAGTCAGGAATCCCCGGGATGGAAGCTTTCAGCGTACCGATCATTGCCAATGTCGATAGGATAATCTCGGAAAATCCGTTGGTGGGGTTGTGGAATCCGATTTTGCAGGGGATAAAGTTTCGCGAAAGTCTCGGTCCGGATATGTTTATTTATTCAATGGAACTCCGCTAGCTTGGTTCTCAAAACTGCAATCCGTAATTGCTCAATCCACGTTGGAATCGGAAACGGTATCAGCTAATGAGGCGGTAAGGGAACTTCTCGCGTTATTACAATCCCTAAGGGATATTGGAATCAACCTCAAGGGCCCCACCCCCCTCTTCGAAGATAACGAAGGGACGGTATTGTTATCAGAGAGGGGGTTAGGGGAGGCCCATACCAAGCATATTGAGCTAAGGTATCACCTTCTTGCAAAACTCGTGAAGGACGGCATAGTCAAGTTATTCAGAGTACCAGCCGAGGAAAATATTGCGGATATATTTACCAAAATACATTTCACTGTTGAGAAATTTATGTATCTGGCTAATAAAATTTCCGTCTTGCTAGACAGGGCGGGTCGTGCTCGTATTGGGAGGAAACCCGATCAATTTGCGTATTGAATCTTCCAATAAGATTTACTTTTCTGAACCCGTTATAACCTCGGTATATAGTTATTAATTTTCCTCATACGCACCTACCAATTGTCTTAGGGAGCAAGTTGGCTGGAAGCTAGAGGACAAAGGATGGATCAGCGCCAACCAGAGCCTCGGACCCTCATTTCCAAATACTTGCCTACTATTACTCTTACAGGTAGTTCGATTGGCTAGCGGCGGGCCGGAGGATGAGAGCGTAGCCCGGACTTTGGCGTTCTATCGCCCTTTTTTGCTCGCCCCAACTCATGATACCCTCTCGCGCGTTCGCGGCCCCCACTTGCGTGATTGCTCCATATTATTACACTTATATACATACAAACATCTAAGAGGCTAAATTGGAGGTCAGAGTTTGCTGGTCGGAGGGCGATTTATCAGACTACAATCTTGTATGTCTTGAAAGGCCTCGGCAGCCAGCCTGTGACTGTACCAAACCAGCCAATAATCACAGATATTGTATTTGTCTTACATACATATTATTTTTGTCACATTGATATCCCTCTACAGGAAGCGCTGCCAATTTTTTTTTTATCCATATTACCGAGTAGAAGAATAATTAATAGTTCAGATAGGTCTCATCTCATGGTAGATTAGCTAGTACAATCAGGTTCACTTCATATATTATCAGTATATTCGGATCATCTTGTATACCGCATATAACGATACTATATATGTAACGTGTTTATGGTATGCCTGTATTACATATTCACCTTACTACCACTCACAACATAGGATAAGGTGTGGGTAGGCCATAATCTTCTTCTCGTCGATCAGGCCTGACTTGACTGGGGGGCGCTGCCCTGTGTGTAGTCTAACTGATATACACTTGCCCCAGCAAGTTGGGTAGCCACCGTCGACATTATCTCTTGGAGAGAGTGATGGTAAGAGTGAGTATGTTTTGAGTCTGTGTTTTTATAATTTTCACACTTGCAGACGATCTAATCAGCTTCGGATTTGACTCCGGTTTAGTACAGTAGTCCAACACAATCTGTTCGTGTTCGACCCCCCAGATATGGAACCTCTTCGGACCCCAACAAGAGATACGAACCGGTACCGCTGGAGAAACAGAACGTGAAAGTAGATGGTGGCGAGACATCACCTTTTACTATCTCATTCTGACTCCCTCCACGTCACCCTGCACAATCAACCGTTCTCCAGGTGGCCGCGGAGACTACACAACTTTATTTCTACGCATACAGCCCGCTTCACTTTCTTTTCACTTGTTTCCTCGCACCTCTATCATATTTATATATATAATCTTTCTGGACTTTTGATACCCCTGACGGGAAGCGCTTGCAAATTTTTCTTCTGCCTAAGAACTTCCAACATTAATAAAACTCTTATGACGGATAGTTATTAATATTAATATGGCATTCAACCGACAAATAACTAAGGGGGAGCGTTAGTCATAGCTATTTCCAAAATTTCACTCACCGTTACTTGGATAGTTGATTTATCAATAGCCTCGGACTGGACAATCAATAATGCCAAGTTGAATCACGGTTAACTGAAAGGATTTAATACATCACTTACCAGTCATAATTGCAACAGTCTTATATTAACTTGAATTACGTGACTTAGTCAGAGTCAGTACGCATCAGACCAGCATCTAAGTTAGTCAGTTTTGTGACGTGGCAGTTTCAAGTTCGTCGCCGCGGTTCAGTTCTTCTACTTATACGTGTAATTCAAATTGCGTTTCCATCTTGCGTGAACACTCTTGCTAGGTAGCCCGGATTGATCCTGAGAGGGATCGGTAAAGGTTTCATAATGGGGAGCTACCCAAAGTATCTTGACGAGATATAGCTCATCTACACATCACTATGTATAGGGGTATAAGAAAAGGTCGCATATTTACCTATCTGCGCCTACATGCATGACGTTCAGAGATACTATCAGAACTATTCCAGAGATACTACGGTTCTTTGGCATGAACTCAGACAAAGTTCCGAGGCTCTCTCTTGGGGTGTTCGACATACCGCCTGCTAAGATAAAATAACTTGAATACCGTGACAGTTTAAATACCGTCCGCATTATATTAAATACTACTAATTATAGCCCGGGTTTTTAATAAGCAGACAATGACTCGTGACTCAAAATACGACTCTGAGTATTTTTCCTTTTATATTTACTTGAATATAAGGAAAAAATACATCCTTCAATATTCTCAGCGGTAGTAATCGAATCAGCTCTCCACGAGGAAACGCCGCAGCTCATCATCAGTGACTCAAATAAAATTATTTTATAATACATTTCGAGACATTTCGAGTCAAACAAAAATGTTTTGAGTCATTGATGTCTGTTTATTAAAATCTAAAAATCTTTTCATATAAAATGCGGACGGTATTTACTAAATTGTGAAACTCTCTTCAGGAACTAGGAAAACAACACAAGTGTCAAAGTTAATAATTAAAAGTGAAAGTTGATGAAAAATCGTGGGAAAAAAGAAAAGAGAAAAAAAACTAGTTCTTATTATCTTTCTGTTCTCATTAAACCTTGCTTACTGAATAATAATAATAATAATAATAATAATAATAATAATAATGATAACTTAATAATAATAATAATAATAATAATAATAATAATAATGATAATGATAATAATAATAATAATAATAATAAGAAGTAATAATAACAGTAATAATAATAATGATAATAATAGTGCCTCTCTGTCAATGGCTGATGCATTTCTGCACATGCGCCTCCATCGTCTCACCCGTGAGGGGAGTACGAAGAATTGACGATAAGCTCTAATGACACCCCCGCAAGGGCAGTTCCAACACTTCCAGACGGGCCGGTATGTTCAATGAAAATACTGGTCCAGAAATAGACCGGTATGTTCAATGAAAATACTGGTGGCACCGACGGGAATCGAACTGGCGACAGGGCTCAGATGGTAGAACTTGACCACTGGGCTATCACGGTGTCCATAATAATGATAATAATAATAATAACAATATAATAATATAATAATAATAGTAGTAGTAGTAGTAGTAGTAGTAATAATAATAATAATAATAATAATAATAATAATAATAATAATAATAATAATAATAATAATAATAATAATAATAATAATAATAATAATAATTTACTTTTAAAATAAACAGACATGCATACAGATATACATACACACATACATTTACACATACAACAGTTGAACTATAACATAAAAACAATAACATTCAAACTATTACATACATACATACATAAATGCATACATACATACATACATACATACATACATACATACATGCACAGACTACATAAATTATGATATCACATGCATACATACATACATACATACATACATACATACATGTGTGTCAATAAAATGTCCGAACATACATACGTACATACATACATGCATACATACATACATACATACATACATACATACATACATACATACATGCATACATACATACGTACAACATACATACATACATACATACATACATACATACATACATACATACACACATACCATTTTACACAAACAACAGTTGAACTATAACATAGAAACAATAAAATTCAAACTAGTACATGCATACATACATACATACATGCATGCATACAGTACATACATCATGACATGACATACATACATACATACATACATACATACATACATGCATACATACATACATGTATGCATGCATACATACATACATGTGTGTCAATAAAACGTACGCACGTACATACGTACATACATATGTACATACATACATACAAGTACTCATACATACACACATACATGCATACATACATACATACATACATACAGACATACATACAGACATACAGACATACAGACATACATACATATGTACATACACACACACACGCACGCACGCACACAGAGAGAGAGAGAGAGAGAAAGAGAGAGAGAGAGAGAGAGAGAGAGAGAGAGAGAGAGAGAAATCTAGAGAGAGCGAGAGAGAGAGAGACAGACAGACAGACACCTTTACAATTATATATCCATAACATAGCATAATAATATATATCACCGCGCAACATATCTAAGCAAAAATATTAATTTTAATAACTATAATACAATATCAACAACTTCCACCCCCCCCTTTTTTTTTTCTTTCATTCCTTTTCTAGAAAAAGAAAAGAGAGGGGGGGGGCCGCCACACATGACTACACCTTTACAATTACATATCCATAACATAGCATAATAATATATATCACCACGCAACATATCTAAGCAAAAATATAAATTTTAATAACTATAATATAATATTAATACTGAGCCGCTGAATACTAATTTAATATTTAATATCTTCCTTAATACGCTCAACTGAATAACTAGGTTTCCACCTTTGATAAAGGTATAACTTACTAGCTATACTTTTCACGTGGAAGTTCCCTGAGTCCAATTGTAAAAATTGTTCTCTCAATAAAAACGAAGAAGAAGACAGAGTGGTCTATGTGAATCTCGGCATATTAAACATACATAAAGACAGACAGACAGACAGACAGATCTAGACAGACAGACAGACAGATCTAGACAGACGGCATATTAAACATACATAAAGACAGACAGACAGACAGACAGATCTAGACAGACAGACAGACAGATCTAGACAGACGGCTGTGTGTGTGAGTGTCTGTGTGTGTACATGTGTGTGTCTGTAGTCTGTCTGTCAGCCAGCTAGACAGACAGACAAGACAAGACAGACAAGACAGGCAAGACAGACAAGACAGCCAAGACAGACAAGACAGACAAGACAGACAAGACAGACAAGACAGACAAGACAGACAGGCAGGCAGGCAGGCAGGCAGACTCAGACCTACGAAGGAGGCTCCGAAATTACAAAACAAAGTCCAGGTGCAAATTTTTGTCACTGTCACTGCGAACTTCACGGGCAGTGGCTTGTTATTTTTGGACCCGATTTGCGATCAAATAGGCTCACCCGTTTGTTTTGGCAACACACACACACACACGTAATTGGCAAAAAGCCACTCTTTTTACTTTGATTTGAGGTGGTCGGGCCGTCGATAACATTTTCAAAACATGCCCGTTGACAGTCTGTGGTTTTTTCTGTGGTTTGAAAGTTCATCACCAGTACTATCACCTAGTCTTCACCTTCATGACAAAAAAGGAGTGAGATGTGAGAAGAAAGATGTCCTTCATGTCAGAAAATCATCCTGCCTCATTAAAGGCTTACATTCATTGCTTGCAAATGTGTTTCAAAAAAATTTAAAAAAGCTGTCATAAGTGAGACGCAACACTCTACCAAAAACACACAAGAGACTGACGACCAGAAATACAAGCAAGGACAACAAAATTTTCTTTAGTTGATGTCTTGTTTCTCTCCGTGAATCTAGAACTTGTGGTGGTTGTTTTTTAGGTTCTCCGTGAGTCCTGCGAATTTGTTGCTGTTGCTGTTTTTATGAAGACACTTGAACCCATGATCTTCTGGCCTGCCCATACAAATCGATAGCCTGTCTCCATCTGTTTGCATGTATGTCTGATAATGTCTGTGTGGCTTCTTGTCTCTTGTGGCTGCTTGGTGTCTGTTGTATGTTGCGAAAAACCTAAGATAACGGTCATCACTGAATGTCAAGCCTTTTTATGTTGGGAATCGGGAGGCACGACAAGTGGTTGACATAAAAAGGGTATTTCTAGAGGTGGTGCTTGACACTGTCCGCAAACCTGTTTCATTTCGTGTTGATACCACGTACCACAAGGCCTCAAGTCCACAACAAAACGATGCACTGAAATCGACACTCATCCCCATGTGCGGGTACTGGCATTTTTAGTAGTGTGCAGTGGTTTGTGTGCGTGTTTTCAGGATCGACATGGCAAGCCCGCTGTTCTATTCTCCGTTTGACAAACGGCAGGATGACGAAGACGCTGAAGCACCCGCACAGCTAGATACCAAGTCCAAACCTCGAGAAAAGAAGTTTCAGCCCAAGAAAAAACCCAAACCCGCTGCAGTTGTCTCTAGCCCCAAACCTTACGAGGGTGAGGCAAGGGCAGAAGTCTCCGAACCTGTTCAAGGTTATCTTTGCTCTTACTATTTTTGTGGGCAATTAAAATCAGTTTTAAAAAATCGACTGCAGATAGAGTGCAAAAAAAGTATGGGCTACAACAAGCAAAGAGACAAACGACCAGATTTATGATTGTTGTGTTTTGTTGCATTTGTTGTTTTCGTAGCTTTGTTGTTGTTATTGTTGTTTGTGCTTCTTCTGCTGCTGCTGCTGTTCTTCTACTACTACTACTACTACCACTTCTTCTTCTTCTTCTTCTTCTTCTTCTTCTTCTTCTTCTTCTTCTTCTTCTTCTTCTTCTTCTTCTTCTTCTTCTTCTTCTTCTTCTTCTTCTTCTTCTTCTTCTTCGTCTTCTATAACTATCCCAATCTCCAGCATGATAGAGAGGTCACACATCTGTTCCAAAGAACCTGAATTTAGCGAAATTATGTACTTATTATTTTGCGTTAAATTATATTATATTATATTATATTATATTATATTATATTATATTATATTATATTAACACTACTTCATCCCTTCCAGATGTTTTATTCAAATTCAAAAAAAAACTGTATTGTTTTGTTTTACAATTGTATTTGCAAGGGCTTCGTTAAAACGGAATGAATCGAAAACTTTGCTTTTTGACATGTATTCGATGTTCGTTTGTTTGTTTGTGTGTGCGTGTGTGCATCAGGTGAAGGGCTAGCCGAACCTGAAGAAGGCGAAACAGATGTTGAGCTGGAAGGTCGAGCTCTCATGGATGAATGAACCCTTCTGCTTCTTCCTGTTTCTTCCTAATTTTTCATGCCCTTTCTGCTGCTGCTTGCGCTTCTTTCTGCTTCCTGCTACTTTGCGCCTCTTCCTGCTTTCTGAAATTTACGCAGAATCAAACTAAAAATTGTTGCTAATTTTCGACACAGATCTAATGCACATCAGACTTTCACCGCTGCTAGAATGTTTCAGCCCAAGAGCAAGATAAAAGTATGCAGTATCTTCATGGTTTGTGAGAATGTGAACATTCAAGTTTCTTATTCTAATTGGTTGATTGTTTTAGAGGATACCTGGGCCACTGGTGACACCCTAGAAGGTATGTATGTATGAATGTATATGTTTTATCTTGGCGTGGCGGACCTCTGGAACAGGTGTATTTAAATGTATGAATGTATGTAGGGCTGATCATGTCTGAGTCTGCTATGGCGCGCAAAAAACTCTCCATGGACACCAACGGGCGTCGCTTCTCTCTCTTTGAAGACTGTGAAGTCATTCCTACCGTGATCGGTCTGCTCGTCAACCCCTTTCGCCCCGTTTTCGTTTTTTTGCTGTCATTCGCTTATTTATTCCCATGCCAAACAGAGCTTTCCTTTCTTTCCTAGTTCTTTAGCACGGAGAACAATGACTTCAAACGCTTCGTTCTCATCGAATTCTGATCCTTGTGGCTTGTAAAGTAGCTCATTTGAAAGCCCTCGTCAAGAGCTTTCCAATGAGCCACGATGCAGGTTTGGAAGCAAGTAATTGCTGAGAACGAAGCAATTGAAATCCTTGTCCAATCTACTTAAGAACAAAAAAATTTCTTGTGTTTTCGCAGAGCTGTCCAACACGATGGCGGCAGTGGGCCAGCAGATGCAACAGCAACTGGACGCGCAGAAGGAGCAGCTCAGCAAATTGATGCTGGAAATGAAACGACAAAAGAACGACTATGAGGCCGAGATTGGGAAGCAGAAGCTAGAAGAGAAGAAGCGGCTTAAACAGGAAGCACAGGAAGCACAGCAGGCAGCACAGCAGGCAGCGGAATTTGAAGAGACCCTGGAAGGACACGAAGAAGCGATGATGGGTCAGTTGAAGATGATCACGAGCCATGAAGATCAAGGCAAGGCCATCAGGATGCTGAAGCTTGAGATCCAGAACCATCGCGCCGAGATGGAGAAGCAGCAAAAAACAGCCGCACAACTCAGTCAGAAAACCATGGTCGCTATGGACTCCATGAACTCAGTGGCTCAGAAAATGCGGCAGGCTCTCCTGGGACAGCGTAAGCAAATCCAGCAACTGTATGAAAACCTTAAAAAGACTCAAAAAGAGCTGGACGACACAAAGAAGGCGCTCAAGACGAAAGAAAAAGATCATGGTGACGAACTGGCAAAAATCAAGGCAGAAATAGGCCAGCTCAAGAGGGAAATGAACAATAAAGTCGGCCTAAGTAATACCTTTGTTATCCGCACACTCAACACCACCGCCATTCAAGCTCATCAGCGCTTCTGGAAAGGGGAAAAGATGGTGATCGACCGTTTTGAGGCTGAGGATGCTCGTGACCCTGAAGACTGGAGGCAATGATTAGAATCAGCTTCTTCGTCCTCCTCTTCCTTTTCCTGTGACCTCTGTAATCCGCTCCCTTGCGCTATAATTCTTGTGAAATAACTCGAACGACACCATCCAACACGTTTCTTGTCACCTGCAGCACGCTGGGAACATCGTCAGATACTCTCCCTTCAAATTGCTGTGACATAACTTAGAACAACGCTATTCACGTTTCTTTTTTTTGTGTCAGCTGGAAATAAGTATAGTGATAGGCTGGTATTTATTGTCTCTCTCTCTTTCGCTCTCTCTCCCTCCCTCTTTCTTTCTCTCTCTCTCTCCCATCCAGCTCATTTCCTCCCTGTTTTCCTTTTTTCTTTCCAAACTGCATGTCCTTTGTGCAGAATCTTGTTGATTTCCTTTCCTGTTTTCCTGTTTGTTTAATGGAATCTCGAACGACTCGTGGAAACCATGCAACATATGCAGCTTTATCATGTCAGATCAACCATGCAACATATAGCTTTATCATGTCAGATCAAGTTTGGAACGCTAAGAACCATCCAAATTTAAGATATTAGTCGTCACCTGTAGGGAAATTATATTGAGCTCTGTAGTTTCGTATGAAATCTCTGAAGTTTATTAGGCAACCATTAAGTTGGTTTCTGCAGCTTCACTGATTCGGATTCTCGAGTGGCTACTACATTACCGGGGACATTCATTGTGGCAAACTTAACTTTGAATGTCTTCAGTCATATGTAAATTCAACACAAGGAAAAGTCTGTAGTAAGGGCTTTGACTTTTTTGAATTTCTTATTTGCGCAGAGTTCGCTAATCAAGGCTCGATAACCTGTTAGACTACTATTATTAATATAATAATCTATGATAGCAACAACACTCTATCAGCAGTGCTACAACTTTAATAAGAAAAAGCGCCAACAGAACACGCCACGTAACTTGACTGGCCGGATCATAAGTAATGGCTCTACCGGCTCGGACACCGTTACTCCGATACGGCCGGTCCTGAGTAGTAACTATTTGTAATGCCCCCAACGATAGCTCGTAAAAAGTCGGTAATACAACCACAGTACTCAAAAGATGAGAATGATGTCTCGTTATATTAGCTCAGTGAAGCCAAAAAGGAAAACGGCAACAGACCAGGAATAAAATGGCATCAGGTCCAATCCGGACAAATAATACTGAAAACAAGCTGGCCCGCGGGTGCACCTGTCACCAGGAAAATGTACTTTTTACCTGCTATCCGGGGGGTGATGCCTACAGTACCCCCTCCCGATTTTATGACGGAAATAGCATTTTCGTCATACACCTTCTGATTTCTTTCTGCAAATAGTATGCGCTATGGAGTCATGCCACACAGCGCATCGACCCACGGATAGACGCTAAAAGACGATAAATATATCCTCATACTGCACGTCAAAGCGGATTCTCTAGCCTTTCTTGTAAATTTTAAACTCCTTCCCCTCGATTTCTTTTTTTTTTTTTTTTTTCGGCAGTATGTCAAGAACAAACGTACTATTAATAAAAAATACAAGCAACGTGGTGCTGTAGTACGATTCCCCCTTTGATCTCCTTCTTCTTCTTATCATTATCATTATTATTATTATTATTATTATTATTATTATTATTATTATTATTATTATTATTATTATTCACAGGGAGATCGTAAGTACATTGTCTTTTTTTTTTATGACATACCCTCGTATAAGGCGGATATCCTATGATATACTATTAGGGGGCCAGTCCTAATAGCTATATCCGAAGTCGAGGTGTATGTACCCGACCCTGCGATATACCGACACAAGTAGAGATTGACCGTGCTCAGGTACGACAGTATATAATCTATCGTAAAAAATAATTTAATGAAAGTTTCAGAGAACATTTCATTTTCGAGAACATCATCCCAGGACTTGGAAAGGGTCATACCCGGGAACACCATCGCTCAATACACTAGCGATCCCCGTATACGGTGTAGTATCATCGTCGATCGACCTTTCGCACTCGTATGTTGCGATCGAATGCCAAGTTATATCACTGAGTCTTTTTAATATTCATATTGATAACTGATGATGCATGATCAAATCATGATACGCCGTGGGCAATCAATCAGTTTATTTGAGACGCATAAAGAAAAATAGTTTCTTTGTCACTGCCTTCGTCGTCTGGCGCGGATTTCTTTGCCTGGTGGAGGACCACCAACAAAAGTCAGATCGAACTTTGACTGTTCGAGAATGTCCCAGATCTTATTAGGGATTCCGCCCAACGATAATTCAAAAGGGACATCAAGCACTCCTCTTGGCAGTGTCTGAATGGTCCACGCAGTGTAATCCTTGTCTCTGGGAGTAATTGTATCATCCCATGTCTCGAGACTTTTTGCGTCTTTATATACTGGCAGATAATGTCTTGCCTTTGGATCCTCAACCGGGTCCATACTTCTCCAGAACTGGAGTATCGGTTGTACTATCTTTGCGGCTGATGATATTTTGAGTGTCCGTGTGACACGCATCTGTCGTGGGACCGCCACGACCCGCATCAAGTATAAGTCTGAGAGAGTGTCATCAGCGACATGTTGTTCCGCTGGTCTCATCAGATAGAAAACATTTTTCACCCATGCGATGGTTGCTATCGCATCGCCTTCCTTCCATCGCTCATGGACAATCTCAACGTTGCCCGCGTTTGGGTCAGTGTCCGTCTCCTCCTCCTCCTGGTGGACGTCCTTTGATCTCATCGACCTCATCGCCTTCCTCGGTTGGTCGTTGATAAGATCATTCCGCGCTCTCCTTAGCTGCGCCTCTGTGATCTTCTCCTTCTTTCCGCTATGCTCTCGCGGAGACTTGGACTGAGTCCCCACCGCGCTTATGCGGTCAGTCTTCTCCTTGCTGTCCACCTCACTCTCCTCCTTCTCAGCTATCGGTGCCCGATAAGCATCGTCTTGGTCTATGCCAGCCTCCTTGTGGATGGGCGGCACCTCTTTGAAATCATCCTTCATCCGTTTTAACGCCTCCTCAACGGATTCATCTTCCAGTAAGAAGGGATCATACTTAATCAGCCTTCCTACATTCACAATTTGCACCTTCCCTCTACCCCTGATCTTGTAGTTCAGAGGTCCCGTCTGTTCCATAATCTGATAAGGTCCTTTCCAGTGAGTGAACAGCTTAGAGCTGACTCCTTTCGGGACCTGAGGATGATACAACAGTACAATATCCCCGACCTGGAATTTGATCTGATCCAAGTGCGCTTGTCGCACCCCTTCAGCATCAGTCTTTCGGCGCTCCGCCTCTCTATGCGCCCTGACTATTTGTTCCGCCTCCATCTTCACTCTAAGTCTCATCCCAAACAACTCATCCGCATCCGCCCAAGTGTCTTTTGGGTGAAGGAGCGAAGTCGGGATATCAGGCTCACGCCAATATACTAACTGATATGGCGAGATTGAGCTCTTCGAGCCTCCTAACGCCGTAGAGGGTAGACAGTTCATTGCAAACGCAAATGATGGTGCTGCCTCGACCCATGCTCTTTGATTCTCCTTTTTCGTGCAATACATCTTTAGCGAGGCTTTGAGGGGTCTGTGTACCCGCTCGATTTTCCCATTTGCTCGCGGGTTATAGGCAGTAACATATTGCCATTTCATCCCGTAATACTTAGATAGTTTGTCGATGACCTCGTTATTAAAGTCCGAGCCTCGATCAGAACATATCTTTCTTGGTACTCCGATCTGTGAGATGATCCTATCGATCAGCGCCTCGGCCGTCGTCTTGCCGGTAACGTCTTTGACAGGGATGATCCACACATTGTTGGTGGCTCTGTCAATAGCCGTGAGGAGGTATTTGTAACCATCCTTCGATTCTGGGAAAGGTCCCACGTGATCAATGTGTATAAACTCAAACATCCCCGCATGAAGAGGAAATTCGCCAATCAGGCCGAAATTTGCCTTCAGTGGTGTTTTGTTTATCTTGCACGGGATGCATGCATCCACCGCCTGATCTATCTCCTCCTTCATCTTCTTCCACCAGAATCGCCTCGCTACAAATATATGAGTTCGTTGTCGACCCGGATGCGCCAAAAGTGGGCAATTGTGGGCTGCGACAAATATAAATCGTCTCAGACTCTCCGGTACCCAAAGGGTCCATTTGTCCGGCTGTGACGCATAGCGACCGTGAAGGCCCTTGTACCACAGTAGACCATCTCTCCATCCCATCTCCTTCATCTGATCTTTGATCGCTTTCGTCATCTTCAGCTCATCCGGGTTCTGATATAACTGTATGAGTTCCTTAAACTCCGGATCTTGAGCCTGTTGTTGCCTCCATGCGGTAGGCGAGGCTATATGGATAGTACCATCTTCTAGCCGTATCCCGATTCTTTCCTGGTCATCGTCTAGGTCACTTCTCCGCTCTTGAGGAGGCTCCGCATAAACTTCCTGCGTCTTCTCTTCCTCTCTTATGTTCGCCTTCGCATTCTCATATACCTCATAGGACCACTCAGCGTCCTCCTGGGTATGTAGCTCACAACATATCCCGTGATCCGGGCCTTGTGGACTGTACCGTAGACCTGTGCGGTCATATCGGACTCCACGAACTACACGTTGTGCAATTCCTCGCTAACACTAAACAGTGACCGCATGTTGAAAGATTTGGCGTTGCAGGGCAGAGCCGCAAACGTAGTGCAAAACCTCCAGGCCATCCAAAGGCTGGCCCCGCGACATACCGAGGCTAAGGCTTGCCTGGAGGACCTGAAGAAGGTTGGGTCAGTCACGCTGGAAATTAACCCACAGACACACCGGGCATTGGTCACTTTCCCGCCTTTTCTGTCCCGATTTTGTCCTGCTATTACTAAGTTCAGGATCTTCAGAGCACTGTATCAACAACCGGGCGCCACAATATTAGACTTTAGGTTTGAGGGCAGGCTGCATAGTTTCGAGCTAGGACCTAACCTATCACTGGCTGAAATGAGGTGCCACATCGCTCAAGCACCAAGAGACATAGTGGCACCCGCGCTGAAGATCATACTACACGAAGGTTACAAAATTAGGTTTGCGCGTGATTGCTCATTTGATGCGCCCAGGCCGAACCTAACAATCGAGCTGTCCACTGGCGTCAGTCAAGATGTGATTCTTGACAAACTACCTACGTCGACCAGCCCCGTACAGTTCGACGAGATTCTAGTACGCAGGCTGTCAGGCAACTGTGATGGAAAGTGTAGAGTTCCGCGGCAGCTGGCCGTGTCTAAAAGTCTGGAAGCACAGCGCATTTCTGTTGACCTCAGCTGTTCGTTGCGTCATGTGCCGCCAGAGGCCTGCTCACTGTTCATACAACCAAGCACCGAAATCTCGGTTCGGAACTCCTCGCTAGCAGCTCTGCAGGTAGACGGCCGACACCCTATGGCGGTCGTGGTTGACAATTGTGTCTTAGCCGCACAGTTTTCTGCGGGGCTGCTAAAATTGCCCGACGGGGCCGTGGGTCGTAAGGTGCTGTTTCACAACTGCGGATACCATGAGCCGGCCACTGCGCCTGCCTTGCAGAACCAAGTGTTAGCGGCCGTACCCAGCGCAGAATTTGTGCGGCACGCCCCTCGGTAGGGTGGTGCGAGACAGAGCGTCTCCTGTCCGTTTTGCTGAGGTGAGAGCAGTGTCGGGACTAGAATAATCACAGATGTGCGCGCGTGCGTCCAACACAAAAAAGACTGCAAGTCACCTCCTCCCCTTCTTTTTTTTGGACACACTCGCGCTCAGCCTAGCAATTCGCGGTGATTCGACGTCTAGTCACACAAGTTCGGGAAAGAGCGACTGTGTGGTGTTTTCTTTTTTTTTTAATCATAAATTTTGTTCTGACGGTTTATTTCTAATCTGTCCGGGGAACCAAATCGCGACAAAAATGATAGACGTTCATTTCGCGGCAGCGCATTTTGCAAAGTGACTGATTTTTTTTTTAGCGAAGGACATTTCGGCACTGGAATTTTTGAGAGCAAAAAAAATTTGGGGAAAGGCGGTGGGCGAACGAATTTTTTTTTCTGTCAACGTTCGCCCGCCCACGTTTTTTCCCCCCGCTGTTTGGAACTAAATTTACGACTGGGGGGGGGGGGGGGGCCGCGCCAGGCAAATTTGGTGGGCGAAAAAAGGGAGGGAGGGAATGTGTGAGCTCAAACATTGCTGGCAGAAAAAGTCCGGGCAAAAACAAAAAAGGAAAACAAACCTCGGTCTCGCCACTTCTCCAAAATCTATCTCTTGCTGCTGGTGGCCATGCGCATGGCCAGCCGCGCCGTCACTCACTTCGAAGGCAAATACGGCAGCCGCGACGCCGTGGCCACGATAGGCAACCGACAATTGTGCGTGCGTGACCGAGGCTTGTTTTTCCGCGCCGCTAGCCACGAGTGGTGGCAGCCAGCGTGCGAGCGCTGCTTCGTCCGCCGCGGCCGCGTACGGGGTGCAGATCCGCGCCGATTGCCTTTAAGCCTGTGCAAAAGCCACGCGCGCAAGTATCTCGCTAAGAGGAAGAACAAGAAGAAGAAGAAGAAGAAGCGCCGCCTGGAGGGGAACAGCAGCAGCAGCAGCCAAAAGCGCCAGCGACGGCACGACCCTGACGACGCCAGCTCGAATGTAGTCTCGTCTGTCGACGGACAGGCGCTCCAGCCAGCCAAGAACGACACTGTCGCAGATGACGAAACTCGGACAGACGCAGAACAGCGACAAGAACAGACGACCGCCGCGCCGCCCGAGCAAGCGCGGTCTCTCTGTGAGCCACAGCCAACACCAAAACCCGCAAAGGAAAGGCGATTTGTCTGTGAACATTGCGACAAACGCTTCGTGACACCAAGCAAGCTCAGAGTTCATGTACGCACGCACAGTGGTGAGCGCCCCTACGCATGCTCTGTTTGTGGCAGAAGGTTTGTACAGTTGATACATCTTAGCAACCACAGCTTCGTGCACGGCGGTGACAAGCCGTTTGTCTGCAAGCAGTGTCCTGCCAAATTTGCGCGTGAAAGTCTCCTTGCTGAACACGAACGCATTCACACAGGGAGTAGGCCCTTTGTTTGTGATCAATGCAACGCCACCTTTGTTCGTGCACGAAATCTTAATGCTCACAGACTAATCCACACAGGAGCCAAGCCATTCCGTTGCGACAAATTCCCCGCAGCCTTCACCTCATCTACAAACCTTACTACACACAAACACATTCATACAGGCATTAAACCCTTTGCTTGCGATCAATGCGGGAAAAGGTTTGCGCAATCAGGCTCGCTCAAAGGTCATATTCGTATCCACACGCGCGAAACCCCGTTTTCGTGCGATTTATGTCAGAGAAAATTTGCGCACTTGAGCAACCTTTGTGATCACAGACGAATCCACACTGGTGAGAAGCGTTACGGTTGTACGCAATGCACTATGTCGTTTGCAAAGGCACACGATCTTAAGAAGCATATCCGTATCCACTCGGGTGAACGACCGTATCAGTGCCATGTATGCGCGAAGAGGTTTGTGCAACCTAGCTCGCTCATATCACACCTTCGTACCCACTCGGGTGACAGGCCGTACCAGTGCCCTGAATGCAAGCAGACGTTTACGCAATCAGCCTCGCTCACAATACACCTGCGTTCCCATTCGGGGGATAGACCGTACCAGTGCCACGATTGCAGTCAGCGCTTTGTGTCCGCAGGAAACTTGAGACAACACGAGCGGAGGCACGACGAGAGCAAGAAATGGCAGTACGTATGTTCTTTGGCGTCGTTCAGCACAGCTACAGTCGGTACAAACGCCGGCCAGGTCGCATGCACGACGCGCTGTCCAACCGCGCGGTCGCTGGACGACCACGTGCAGCGGTGCCACACGCCCGAGGGCATCTCGCAGCGTTTCAAGAGCGAACAACAGTTAGCTGATTTTCTCGCTGCTCAGGGCTGGGCGTTCGACCGCGACTTTGCCAATGCCATTTTCTACAAGCACTGTAATTCTCAGATTACGCCGACGTTTGCAGGAGCCGTAAGCTCGCGGCCCGACTTCCACTTGCTCAAGTTCCAGTCGCTACCTGCGGACCGTAAATGTCTGCTGCTGCTGTGCAATGACGAGTTCGCGCACCGGCGCTACCGGTGTGAGCTTGGGCGCATGCTCCAGATCAACACGGCACTAGCGGCCAACGAACATTTTCGAAATATGAAAATTGTGTACATCCGCTTCAACCCACACTACTTTCTGGTGGACGACGTTCTTCACGACCCGCCGCTGCAGTCCAGGTTCGAGCGCCTGCAGCGCTTGTTGGAGGATATCGAGGCAGGGAACTATCTGCGGCCTACCGGCTTATCGTTGTTTTATCTGTATTACGACCGGCAGACACAGTCTACAGCCGAACCGTGGCAGAAACTGGCAGGGTTGTACGACACAATCGATGATGATGGCAATTCGGAAGTAGCGTTAGCGCTGCGCGAGTGCGTAGTGCTGGTTGATAAAAAAAAACCTTTGTTCTGAGCAACACGGAGAGAATTTTGTTAATAGCTTTAATTTTCTTTTTTTGGCGACTAGAATTTTCAACTACCGATTTCGAAAAAAAGAAAACTGGGGTTTTATTTGCACCGGCTATGCCGCAAATTGCGCTCAGACGTTGCGGTGGCCACAATTTACGCAATAAAAAGCAGATAGATTAAAGCTATAGACAATCATGACACACCAAACAGACGGGCATCTTTTTTGCTGCTGATAGTTTTTTTTCTTTTTGTCTGTGCATAACAAATAGAGACCAACCGTAGATCAGCGCAGTCGGCGCTTTTTCTGGGCTGTTGCTGGCGTTTCGGGCTCGAGCACGCGCGACCAGTACGCGACTTGCGCGTTGTAAATTTGACAAGAACGCTCAAGTGTAGATAGATTAGGCAAATTTTTGTTGAGATACCGGGTTTGCTCGTGCAACCACTCTGTGCTCAGCTTAGATTCCGCGGGGACTGACTTTCTGCTCTTGTGCACGTAAGCCGCGCAGATGTCATGCACAAACTCTTTGGTAGTTAAAGACAGCGAATCACCGCGCGCGCGGTCTTCCTGCACTGCCAAGAGAGACCGGCAGTTAACCTGTGGGCAAACCGCAGACTTGTCCAAGAAGTCGGTGCCGTGAAGGCACAGTGCTCGCAGGAAAGCGCCCAATCCGCCCGGATTTTTGCACACTGCGTTTAGTACTGGATTCAGGTGAAGCAAAAATTTCTGCTGAAAATTGATAAAAATCTCGGCCCCGTTCTGCGCGTTGGCGACCATGAGGCCCAGGACTAGAAAGTCCGTGTCGACGGTGTCTGCTACGTAATGCCAGCCGCTAAACCGGGTGTGCCAGCGCTGGATCCAGCGGAAGACGCCGAGGTCGGCCTCGCCCTCGGCCACGGGCTCCTCGGGCCCCGCGCGCCAGGCCCAGTCGCCGCCGCTGTCGGGCGCCAGGCTGTGGACGCCAAAGCCCAGGTCCAGCACCAGGCGCGACCCCACAGTCTGGCGTTCCTTGAGCGCCGCCACAATTGTTGGCTCGTTGTTGAGCAGAATCTCTTGCACGTGCCGCAGCAGCAGCGGACGGTGCTCGCGGCTGCCAATCAGGTCCTCGACGAAGGCATCTGGCAACGGCTTCCCGCCGGCGTCCAGCAGTCCGCCACCCGTTCCGATCGAGACAACCGGTGGCAGCTGGCTCGACTGTCGCGCGCGACGTTTCTGCTGCGTCGCTTGCTTGAGCGGCGTGACGAGCGCAGGCTTGTCGGCGACCAGCACAATGGGATTGGCCTGCAGGGTGCGCAGCGGCTCTAGCACCAGGTCCAACGCCAGCCAGCGCCACTGCGCACCGTTGCCGGCCTCGCGCAGTTTCTTGGCGCGCACGCAGGCCTTCTGCAGCCTCACGAGCGTGTCCTGCACAATTACGCGGGCGCCCGCGGGCAGGCTGTCAACGACGCCCGCGGACAGCGCCTCGGGGCTGACTTCCTCTAGCATCTTCCAGCCGCCGTACAGCCCCATCGCTCGGTTTACTGTCCCCTTTTGGTTATGTGCGCGTGACTTATCGCGGCCCCGGCCCCCCCCCCCCCCCCTCTGAAAGAGAGAGGGGTGCGGGGGGGGGGGGGTCTGCGCGGCCCCCCCCCCCCCATCTCTCTCCCGGCTCCCTCGCTTTTTGAAAAAGGGAGAGAGAAAAGGTGCGCGTCTTCTTCTTTGTCAGTCCTCATTTCCATGCCGCTATTTCATCCCGATGATAGCGTTGGCACAGGAGAGAGAGTGAGAAAGAGAGAATTGGAGGGGGGGGGGGGCCACGGCACGCAAAAAAAAGAGTTCAATCCAAGCTTTTTTTTATCGAGGTTAGCGGAATATAAAGGAGGGAAGAAACGAGTAGTGCCCAACATAAAAAAAGACGAAACGAAATTGCCAAGTCTCGGCCAGAACAGGAATTTTTTATTGGACTTGGCTTGCGTTTAGACTCGCGAAGGAACCTTGACTGCGTTTAGACTCTTGAAGGATTCTGCGTTGTGGTCTTCGCATTGATTGTCTTCGGTCAAGGTGTTATTATAGTGCAGAAAAATTATGACGTCCTCACGTTTGATACATAAACTTGATAGACCATCAGTTTTCAGACTTTCCGGTCTGAATCCGTAGTTCAACACCAGTACAATCAACTTGCGTCCTTCTTTACTACACACCTCTTGTGCTTGACGCAATCGTTCCTCCTTTATTTTGGTCAACAAACGCTGTGTGCTCAGAGGAACCACGTAAAGCAGCAAAGAAGCCCTTTTCTTTGAATCAATCTTAGCGACAATGGAATCTACCACAGGTCCGAAGTTGTCCTCATTGTTTTCGCTATTCCACACGATCTTCACTTGGCCATCTCCGGCTTGCTTGCTGTCGCCTGTATATATACCATCTGCTTCTTTTAACAACGTTTGCCATTCAGCTTTGCCCTCATGCTTTGTGGCATATCGCTGGATCAATTTGTACAATGCCTTGACCTTCCCACAGCCGCGGGCGTCGGACATTTTGTTTTCGTCTTCAACGAAGAAAGGAGTTTGCAAAAAAAAAGAGCTTCCTTGTTTTTTTTCCTTTGACGCTTTGTAAGCAAGGTCGGCGAGAGCCTGTTTTTTCTCTTTGTTTAAAAAGTAAAAACCACGACGCCCGAGCTTAGTATTTTTTACCCCCAAATACTCCACACAAACCCCCCCCCCCCCCCTCCCCACGGTACCCCGCGCCGCCCGTCCGTCGAAAAAAACCACCTTTTTTTTTTTTCTTTTTTTTGTGCCAGCGAACGCAGCCCTCCCCTTTCCTTCCTAGTTTTTTGGGGGAGATTTTTTTCCAGCGCTCGCGCGCCGGCCCACAGTGTGCTCAATAAACCAGCCCTACCGCATAGTACAAGTCAGTAGCTGTGCAAGCCACGGTGAGTACGTTCCAGTACTCATCTGTTTGCAGCGCGCATACGAGAAATAACAGGGTGACGAAAATCTCCAGCAGACCCATCGCGACACGCAACGGCCTCAGGCTCAAGCACATCTCGGCTATGTTGAGCCCTACAACCACCGCAGTGATCAGACACTTAAGAAATTTCAGTGCTCTGTGTTGGCTGGTCCTGTGCTCGACGTTAGCCACGATCACAACGGACAGTAAAGCTCTTAGCAAGCGTAGGGTGACGAGCGCGGTGGGGCCCGCGATGTTTGTTAGGGCCAACACGACGTTGTGCAGCTGAAAACGTGACCACACCAATTGCAGGAGCAGGACGACATGTATCAATTGCGTACAATGTGTGAGGGCCCTGTTACGTTTGTCACTTTCAGCTTCCCTCTTGCAAAGGTTATATACAAACCAGATTAAGGCCCGCCTGAGCCCCACCAGCGCAGTTGATAACGCGTAGCACACGATAGAAAGCCAGCATTGCTGACAAGCGGAGCGTGCGCTGGTAAAGGCCACGCAAGTGACGTACGCCCAGAGCTCGGCTGAACACAATAGGCGGCTAGTCCAGGTCACTGATTGTTCTCCTTTTTCTGCTTGTTCTCCGTGTTTTTGCATCCTTCTACTATCCTCCTCCCCCCCTCCACTCCTTTTCGTCTCTGTTTTGTCTCGCTTGTTTGTCCAAAAAAGACCATTTCTCCCTGTCCCCCCCCCCCTCTTCTGCAACAAAAAAAATACTCGCTTCCGTTCCCCCTCCCACCTCGTCCCTCATCCCCGTTGACATTGCCCCCCCCCCCCCCCCTCCCTTCGTTGTCTTCTTTTCTCCCACCATTCTTTTTTTAAGCAACGACAAAAAAAAACAAGATATGTTTTAAAAAAAGAAAGGTTCTTTTGTTGTTGTCTGGTTAAAAAAAAGTTTTCTCTACTTTGACCAAACCAGTTCTCCACCAGCACCCAAGCCTTTAGACAGCTCCATGTTTACGGCGCTAATTTCTGTCAGGGCTTACGATCTGATCGCGGCCGATTGGAAAGTGACGGCCGTGATTATTGCGGTGGTTCCAACCTTACTACTGATGATGTGGTTCATAGTGTGCCGACGCCACGCCCAGAAATCACAGCCCAAAATCAGCAGCACGGACAACCTCAGTTGCAGGCCGAGCAAGAATCATCCCCTGTGGACTAACAAGAACATTCGCTGGAATAGAATGACGTCTGTCGTTTCCGACACTAACCCGAACAGCTCTCTTGTCTTGCATTTGTACCAGTAGCAAACGTTTCCATTTTCTCCCTGGTTTCCAAAAAATTTGTAGCACTTTGTTAAAAAAGGTTACTGTTGCGAAACAAGTCCACAGATGCGGCCCGCTTCTGTGGCCGAAGCCTGGGGGAAGGTCCACGGCGTGTCAAGCAATGTTTTGATATTGCAAACGCACTGATTGATAGCCTTGCAGGCCCTGTCTAAGCTAGTGGACAGGGTGTCACTCGACGGTTGCGCAGTGTCGTCTTCGCCCAGCCACAGCCTGAGCCAGGAATCGTCGGACAGGCGTCGCGGGAACCATTCGCAGTTGTCCACCAGCGTGCGGGGAGGCTGCATGTTCCAATGTTCGGTCGTGTACTGGATCACCGCCGCCAGTGGCGCCTCATGCTTACAAAAGCCCATCATGTATTTCCGCCACTCGCGATAAAAAATTTCCTCCTCGCCACCAGTAGGTAGGCCGCCGGGGGTTAGCCCTATGACCGTGTAGTGCAGTTTCTCCCAGTCGTGCCTTACTTGTCGCAAGCTGTCTGTGCGGCCGATGATCTTGCCCGTGGAAAGCCTGGGGCGCTTAGGTCCGGTCGGCGCCGGCGCCGGGTAGAGCCGCAATTTCCTGTCTTCTAGGCGCAGTTT
Source organism: Paulinella micropora (assembly GCA_019918135.1). Taxonomy (NCBI): domain Eukaryota; phylum Cercozoa; class Imbricatea; order Euglyphida; family Paulinellidae; genus Paulinella; species Paulinella micropora. The sequence continues at coordinate 24,153 of WBZZ01005613.1, forward strand.
CTTGGCCTTGTCTTTGAGCAGGGTCACGTACACAAAGGCCACTAACAACAGTTGCGCTCTGTGGTGGCGCCTCGTGAACGCCAGCATGAAGGGCGACGTGGCGTGCTGTCCAAGGTATGCCAATCGCATTAAACTGTTTGGGTCGGCTTGCTGTCAAAGAACAACAGAAAAAAACCAACAACGCTGTCTGTAAAAAAAAGCTAAGTATGAGGGAGAAAGTTCAGAAAAGGCTCCGTACCTGTGGCCGCGCATTTCGCTTGTTTCTCGTTGTTTTGGGCATGGCTAGCATTTACGTGGAGACGGAAAGTCTGCGAAAGGTAGCCCAAACCCCCCCCCCCCCCCCACACCACCCTTACGCCTTTCTTCAATCAATCACTAAGAAAAAAAAAGCCCAGGTTTTTTTGTTTACTGTTTTGGTAAAGGGGGGGGGGAGGTTTTCTGACCCCCTGGGCTTTGGGAAGGGACGCGTGTAGGGGGGGGAGGGGTGGGCCGGGTCCTCTTCGCCAAATTCGCCTCTTTATTTTTCTTTGCAAATTTTCGGGCAGCAGGGAGACAGAACAGGACGAACATTTCCTTTTCATGGCCTTTCGCGCCCCCCCCCCCCCCCATCCCTTGTGCACGGCTTTTTTTTTTTTTTTTTTTTGCTCTCCGCCCAAAAATCCCCTCTTTTTTCCATTCCCCCGCCCTACCCCCTGTCGTTTGTTTCTTTGTTTTTGGACTGGGAGGTCAGAAAAAAGGCCGCCAGCCCCCGTCCAACCAAAAATTGTACTATGGAGCAGAACGCCGACTGGTGGGGCCGTTCGGCTTGGATCGCAGAGCAGGCCCGTGGCACGGGTGCCTGTTGGCAGGCGTGGGCAGCCGCCAGGGGCACGAAGCGATCGGACTTCCCTGATATCAATGGGCTGCGAGATTTTTGGCAGCGTTTTGTGACAGTCGCCTGGGCCGCGCCTGATGCACCGCTCTTGGCCGACACAGTCCACAAGGCGGAAATCTCTGCAGAACTGGCGAGGCTGAGCGACCAGGAGCTAAAGCGCGGCTTGCGCGCGTGGTTCGCGGCGCCGGCGTCTGCAGCCGCGCTGATAGTGCTGGACCACCGGGAAAAGTTTTTGGTGCAGTGCTTGGGCCAGCTGCCGTTCGTCAAGGTCGAAGCGCTGCCAGTGGGTGACATAGCCTTCCGGCGCGGGGACGTTATTGAGCGGATCTTTGAACGCAAGCGCGCCGACGACTGCGTGCAGTCCATCAGGTCGGGTCGTTTTCAAAAACAGCGGCTGGCGCTGGCAGAGTGGGCCGGCGCACAGAAAAGAATGGCGGGCTACATACTGGAGAGCCCCGTGTGGCTGCTGCAGAACGACTCGTCCTGCACGCTCGAGCCCGTGCGCAGCGCTCTGTCGCGCAATGGCGCGCTTGAGCCCGGCGTCGCCACGATGCTGCGGGCCGCCGAGAGCAGTACGACCATGAGGTACGGCCTGCTGTGGCTGACAACGGCCCACGGGTTCCATTCGGCGCTTCTGCTGCTGAACTTGTTCCGGGTCTGGGTCTGCGCCGAAACTGTCGCGTCGCTGCAGGACGCGATCGTGCAGGAACGCGCAAACACCGTACGGCAGGGGCACGAGACTGAGCGGCTGGGGGTCTACGCGGCCGTGCGCGGTGTGAGTCCCGCGGTGGCCAGGGCTATCTGCGCGCGCTTCCCTACGGTAGCAAGCTTGGTGCAGAACGCCGAGGCGCGTGGGCCGCGCAGCGCGCTGCGCGATCTCTCGGACTTGCGAGTTAGGGCTGGTGGGCGCAGGCTGGGCCCCAAGCTCGCGACCAGGCTTTTCTGCCGTTTCGGTGTGTTACCGTGCACCGCCAACGGCCTGCCGTGCCGGTGCTAGTAAAAGCCATAGGTAAAGAGTCTGTCTTTTTTTTTTACATGCGGCGGCCTTGCCGCTGCTTACTTGGCCCAAATCCGGCCGCACACGTTGATTCTCAGCTGCAAGGAAAGCTTAAGCCCTACACTGCGTGGTGTCCTGGCAAGCAGTGATCAGCTGCGGCAACTCAAACTCGAATGGTACGGCTCCGCCGATCTTGGCTGGCTGCGGGCATTAAAGAGACTGCGTTTTTTGGATCTCTCATCCAATGATTATATCACGGATGCCTCACTGGAAAGCTTAGCCGACCTGCACGAGCTACGCACGCTGTTGCTGTTGTTGACCCACTTGACCAACATTCCCGGGCGCCCTGAGGTAGCGATTACCTGTTCTAGAATTTAATAGCTGTGACCCGACTTGTCGGTTGTCAGTGTTGTCATGAGATTGTATTTTTTTCTCTGAATAAAACTGTCGAACAGTCCTCAACACAAATTTTCCGGCCGCTTGTTGCACCCAACGCCACAGATTTTTATTTTTTTTCGCAAAACATGTCCGGGCTTAGGTGCCACAACTGTCGTGTCCAGTCTGGGGGGGGGGGGGGCCATGGCATTCCGCCGGCCCCTTGTTGTTGTCTCTTTTCTCTAATATCGGCCCCCCCCCCCCATCCTTTCAGAACCCTCATTCTGTTCACCATCGCTCTCCTTTCCTGTTTGTCTTTTTTTTTTTTGTTTCTTGGGTTTACCAACAAAATAAGCATGGCGTGCCCGCCCATGCTGTCGGACATCGCGCGTTCCACTTTTTGGTACAACGTGGCCGATCCCGCCGCTGTCCTGCGCCTGTTGGGGCGCGGTCACTTACAAGCGCAGGGCAGTTATGGTCTGCTGGCGTTCTTGTTGGAGAGTTGCAACGGCCGTCAAGGCTGCGCGTGCCTGATCTGTGTCCTGGAGCGTAAAGCCCCTTGTTCCTTGAAGAAGCAGCTCGGGCCGTCGCCGACGGGGGAATGCTTTTGCATAAGCTGCCGCGTGTTCCGGCGGAATACGACGAGAGCCGCCTGGGCGGAGTATAACAATCGGTGGCGTGTCTTGTTGTTTACACAACGCGGCTTCGAGTCTAGGCCCCATGACGAGGGCCTGTCCATAATCTCGTTCGGGACGCGCAGCGGGTTCGGCTGTGCGACCGTCGCGCTGAACCTGGGCCTGTGGCAGCGCCAGGCCTTCTACGAACAGCTGTGCGGAAGGAGCAACTCGGCGAGGGATCGTGCGCTGCTCGCCGAAAGGGCCGACGCCATGTTCGGTGAGCAGCGCGGGCTTCGGCTTTGTGTTTTGATCTCAGAACCGCTCGACTCGGACTGCGGTTGTGCGCTGTGTCATGCGTATTTTGACCAAGGGCCTATTACCTTGGAGCAGCTGCTGGTCATGCCTGACACCCAAAAAGAAGAGAAAAAGGAGCTGGAGTTGCACGAGAACGGTGCCCGCACGCACGCTGTGCAAGTGCTTGCGCGACTGCGCCAGGCCTCACGCTGCAGTAATCTGTGGCAGATCCGACCGCAGTCCGCAAGCGTCACTGTAAGTATTGTCGACGACCTGAGCCACTACGGCGCCGAACGTACGGCGCAGTTCTTGACAAACCTGCAACAGTTGGCAGCGAGGACCCACGTGGCGGACCCCGTGCTAGCGTCGCTGGAAAATGAGATCGGGCCCTCGGTGCCGGACCGACGAAGCGGACCGTCGTTCTACCTGTTGTTGTCAGGCGAGAGGCGCGAGCAGGTGTACTGGGCGCTAAAAAGTAGGGGTCTAGACGTCTTGAGCGTGGCTACACTCGATGCAAGCGCGGTTGCAGATTACGGTCTGCGGCAGCGCCCTCGCAGCGGGACGTCGCGACTAGTTGTGCTGGATATGGTAAACCGCGTAGTGGCGGAGCAAAGGGGCGGTGGCAGCGACTTTAGTGTCGAGCCCAGCTTCCTAGTGTTCAAGGGCAGCCGTTTCGTTTGACAGCCTTTTTGTTCAACCGAGCCGAAAATATTTATTTTTCTTGCGCCAAAAAAAAGGCACACCTTTTCGATGGGAATAATTTATTTTTTTACTATGCTGTTGCCACAACCTTTGCAAAGAAATTTCGGCCATCTGAGTCCACCTTCACGCCCGTTCTGTCTTTTATCACGCTCCTCAGCAATATTGTACCGCGCTTGGTACAATTCATGATAGCGACAATCTCATTCAGCGGTGTGACCAGGTCTTGCAGGACGTCGGCAGACATGCTCCAGCGCCGCACAAAGGCCATTAACAGACGCACCGCGACTGTAGACGAAAGCTCGCCGTAGCTTGTGATCTGGCCCAGTTCTGCGCGCCACACACAAGGGCATCTTTGCAGGAAAGCCATAAAGAGTAGCCTGCAGGAAATCTTTCATGCGCTCTACCACCACGGCCTCCTTCTCCGGCGGCTGTGCCAGTCGGTTTGCACTAGCAGAGTGCCACCTGGAAATAAATTATTTTTCTACTATGCTGTTGCCACAACGTTTGCAAAAGAAAATTCGGCCATCTGAGTCCACCGGCACGCCCGTTCGGTCTTTTATCACGCTCCTCAGCAATATTTCTCTGCGCGTGCCACAATTCATGATAGCGACAATCTCATTCAGCGGTGTGACCAGGTCTTGTAGGACGTCGGCAGACATGCTCCAGCGCCGCACAAAGGCCATTAACAGACGCACCGCGACTGTAGACGAAGGCACGCATTTTGTAACTTGTCGTAGCTTGTGATCTGGCCCAGTTCTGCGCGCCACTCAGAAAGCATCTTTGGACGAAAGTCATAAAGGGTAGCCTGTAGGAAATCTTTCATCCGGTTTACCACCGCGGCCTCCTTCGCCTGCGGCGGTTGTGCCAGTCGTTTTGCACTAGCAGAGTACGGAACAAACAGGCGCTCTCTGTCTGTGATTATTTCCGATAATATTTGGTCCAGTGTGAGCACGTCATCTATTTGTGTTATGGCGCAGGCCGGAGCATCTTTTACAAGCTTGGCCAACGCCATCGCCAGCTGGTCCGCCGCAAACACGAAATCTTCCCTGTAAAATTTATCTTGTCTTACAAAATTGCCATTGTATATTATCTGCACCAGAGGTACCGATAGGAGCGCTTTGTCGTTCCATCGAGGAAGCCCACATTCCACGTACTGACTGCTGGCATGAAGAGTAATAAGGGCATGCCCCTGCTCATAGACTTGTTTGCCCTCTTTGTTGTACCCCCACTCGCAGGTTGTCTGGAGCGTCGCTCTGACAGTGTCTTTCGACTTGAACGGGTGCCTCTTAGCTTCTTTTTTTTTTGCCTCGAAATAGATGCGATCCCTGTTAATTATGTCTTGGCGTACTGTTTTTGCCGTGTCACTGTCTCGTTGAAGGCGCAATGGCGTCTTGGCCTCAAGCTCTAGCTTGTCGCGGATAATGTCGTACAGAGCCGGTAAATCTTGCCAATCCTCTCCGATCTCGACATCCTCTGTAATAAAATCAGCCTTGTACCCTAATTTGGAATCTATCTTGTAACATGTCACCCTCACGGGCACCACCATTGCCTTTTGTTTAAAAGAAACAATACCAGGGGTTCGCAAATCTTCAGTATGTCTCAGAAAAGGTTTTTAAGAAAAAGTCAGAGAGGCTGTGCGCCTTCCCCCCCCCCCCCCTCCTCTCTCTCTCCCGGGAGAGAGAGGAACAAGGGGATATGGCCACGCCAACGCTCCTTTCCCTATTCTCTACAGCCATCAACCACGCGACAGTCCCTCCCCCCCCCCCCCCCCCCGAGCGCAACTTCCTTTGGCGTTCTCTTTCTCTCTCTCTCTCTCTCTCTCGTCTTTTTTTTAATTTTTCGTATTTCCTTTTTTACGCTTCGTTTTTACCCACATCTAAAAAAAGGCACACGTTTTGACCTGCAACATAAGTATAAAAGCGAACAAAAAAAAATGCCACACAAGCGTCGAAAAATCCCGCACCAATCCCGGCGCACAAGGCAAACGACTGCACCTTCGCCAGCCCACTTTTTACTGCTAGACCTCCCTCAAGACGTGTGGAAACACGTGCGCGAATGTCTGCCATTCGCTGGGGTGGAAGCGCTGGCCTTGGCCAACCTCCGGCTCAACCAGTTGGTCACCACTGCTGCGGGTTTTTGGGAGGGCTTCCGTCAGCCAGACTTCGACCTGGACCGGTGGTACCACCGGCGGCTCTTGGGCTTGTACCGTGGCGAGGCCGCCCGCTTAGGCCTATGCCGCGTCTCGGCCACGTGTTCAAACCTCCACCCCCTCGCGAGCATCAACAGAAGGGCCACGGATCTACTACAGGGGCTTCCCGTAGACGAGCTTACCGTGCGGGGCGGACAGCCGTCGGGGTTGGTAGGCGCACCGGCAACCATCCGCAGCCTGCGCCTTGTCGGCTACAAAGAAAATGTTTTGCCGGCTGCGCTGCGTGCCCTAAAAACGCCTGAGGCGCTCCTGGAACTGGAAACGTCGTTCTTTCTAAAACAAGATGAAACGACCGCCGCGCTGGCCAATTGTAAATCACTACAGAGCTTTAGTGTCCGTGCACACACGATTCAAGCTTACTTTTCTGAGGAAAAACACTTGCCTGCACCCTGGCAAAAGTTAAACGGCCGCCCCTTCGAGGCACTCGAGGGACTCGCGGAACTCAAGCGGCTTGTGGTGACTTACGATTTTACGACCTGTCTGGATTGGGCAAGCCAGCTGAAAACATTGCCTCTGGTCGAAGAGCTAAGTTTAGACCCTGTATATGACCAACACCTCACCACAATCGCGCAGCTACCGTCAGTAAAAACAACGCTCAAAAAGCTCGAGCTTCTTAGGTCGGGGTCCATCTCTCAGACGGGTCTGGCGTCCCTAGCAGAACTTCGCAGCCTCCGCTATTTGGACATTGACTGCGCCATATCGGACGATGAGGGAGAAATCCGTTTCCAGTCGCTGTCCCCCCTCCCGCTACAAGATCTGGGGATCTCCTTTGACGGAGACGATAGCACCCGGCTTCTGCGAGCTCTGCTTCAATCTGCAGGACCAAGGGAGGCTCTGCGCAGGTTGTCACTCACAGACTGCAAGCTCACAGAGGCTGACTTAGCCGGGCTGCCGGCCGGCCTGCAAAGCCTTGCGCTTTGGGCTTGTGATTATGACATCGGCCGCGATGATCTGGCCCCGCTGCCGACGGGCCTGAAGGAGCTCAGCTTGGGCAAGTTCTTCCAGCTAACAAATTTGAGCTGTGCACTGCAAGGATTGTACATCAGCAACGTGAACTTCCGCAGGGGGTCCGGGTCCTGGCGACATTTGGACTCTTTGGTAGAGCTGTATTTCGCCTCATGCTCGGGACTCACCGACGCGCTGCCCGTCCTGCCCGTCAGCCTGCAGCGGCTCACCTTCTGCCGTTGTGAGGAGCTTGACGAACGGGGCCTGTGCTCCCTAGCGCCTTGGTTGCAAGGAGTGTCACTGCGCGAGCTAGAACTCCAGGTCTGTCCCCTCAGGCAAATCCCCGCCGCGTTGATTGCGGCAGTTCCCTCCCTACAGACTTTGACTATCCGGGGCTGTAGAAATTTTGACCAAGCAACCATGGACCAGCTTTTCTGCCTGCATATGCCTAACTTGTACATTTATTGGAAAGAAAAAATGTCGTAGACGAGCTCACCGTGCTGGGCAAGGGGGGGTTTTAGTGGGGCGCAGGTTTTGTCATTTTTTTTCTTTTTTCGGTGGTTGGTTTTTTTCTTACATTTCTGGGAATTTTTTTCTTTCCCTTTTCCCCTCATCCCTCCTACAAATCTGGAAAAGAAAAAAAGGATGCAAAAAACGGGGGCGAGAGGGGGGGAGGAAGGCGCGCGCCAACGCCCCTCTCCCTATTGTCAACAGTCGTTTACCAGCAACCACGCAACAGTCCCCCTCCCCCCCCCCCCGAGCGCAACTTCCTCTGGCGTTCTCTTTCTCTCTCTCTCTTTCTCTGTCTGTTTCTTATTTTGCTTTTGTATTTCCGTTTTTTTTTTGCGCTTCGGCTTAAAAAAATAAACACAAGAAGTTACAGCGAAAAAAAAGAAAGAACAAAAAAAAAAGCGAGAGAGGGAGAGAGAGAGGAAAAAAAATTATTTTTTTTGTCTCGGCCACCAAAAAAAAAGGAAAATTCCATTTTGCAGTTGTTGCTGCTGTCGGTCACCGGTGCCGACACCCTCGGTGGCCAGCCTAGCACGGTCTCGTGGAGACTAGAACTGGATCTGACGATCGCCTATCCCCGCTGGTCCGATGACTTTGCAGCCGTGCCCTTGCTGTCCAACAACCACTGTCGCCAGTGGGCAAATACCGGCGGCCGGATCGCGGCGTTGTGGTGGTGCTCGCCCAACCCGCACGCCTTGTACGGAGACAGTTGTCCCGTGCCCAAGACCACGCTCGAGGCATACTCACTGCTGTGCTCGCCGCTCGACCTGCGGCAGGTCCAAGACGCCGCGGACAGCATAGTCGGACTGCGGCTCGGGCCCTCAAATGTCGGGCGCACAGCGGCGTGGCAGTGGTCCGAAGAAGATATCACGGTGTGGTGGAGCGAGGTCGGCCCCGAACGACTCGAGCAGCTGTTCCAAGGCGCGCCCGAAGATCTGCTGGCGCTGCCCTCGTGGGCCATTGCGGCCGTCACTCAAGAAACAACCGCTAACGGGACTTTTTACAAATGGCAGGCCGTAGTGTGCGGGCCGGAAGCAACGTCCGTGAGCGCGCCGGCAGGCTTTCCTGCGTGGCGCTATTGTTGCCGTATAATGGGCAACCTACGGGACAGTTCCACTTTGGACGCCAAGTATGAGGACGCCTGCACTGACGTACCCCGGCGGCTACTAACGCCCGGCGCGGACCCTCAGCCCGCGGAGCCGTGCGGTTCCGAGCAGACAGTCGTTTTGTGCGACAGCAAACACCACAGGCTCGCCTGGAATACGACACGGCCCCTACCGCGCAGGTGCACTGTGTTCTGTCGCTGGCCCTGCCGGGGCGAGCTGCCCGCTGCCAGCGGCTGCGACAGCGCGCCGGTGTGGCAGGAGCCACGTACCGGCTGTACGGACAGCGGCCAGCTGCGGCTGCGCGCGTGCGACCGTAGCCTGCTGAGCGAGGCGCACACGCCATGTCGTAGGGGCGAGCTGGCGCTCGCACGGGCGGGCGCGACGGAGCCGGACTCTGACTTTTGCGTCGTGGGAAGCCTGGGCTGCACGTATTTCGGTTGCCGTTGCTGGGCCAGCGCGGGCGGCGCCGCGGGCTGCTGCGCCGCACACCCGTTCTGCCATGGCCACGGGCGCCTGTGCGAGCGCGGACAGGGAGCAGGCGAGCGACCGCACGCCGTGTGCCAGTGCGACGACGGCTACGTGGGCGAGCGCTGCGAGGAGAGTTTGTCGGACCTGGTGTGCCACCTGTCGGCGCGCACGCGCGCGCTGCACGCTCAGCCAGTGGACGTGAGGCCGTCACCGTCGCGCACGCCGTCGCGCACGCCGACGATCTCGGGCACGCCGTCGCGCACGGCGTCCGCGACCGTGACGGTAACACCCTCGGTCACGGTGACCCCGACGCGGTCCGCCTCGCCCGGCCTACTGCTGCGCGACGTGGCGTACAATCTCTGCCTGTGTGCGGGGACCTCGACTTGGGAACTGTGCCCGACGACGCTCGAGAAATACTTGCTGTGCGCCGTGGTGTTGGAGGACTCGCTGCTTAAGAGGAACGCAGACCCCACGACGCCCCAGTTCATGCAGTCGAGGGCCTACACCACCACGCCCACGATTTGGTTCAATGGTTGGGAGCGCGCCTTGTGCGATACTTGGTACGCGACATTGCTGTGGGGTGCGCTGTCACCCAACGCACCGGACGCGCGTAGTGTCTGGCGCTGGGAATTCTCTCAGAGAGACCTACCCGGAACCAACTACAAGCTAGTGCAGACCTGCGACGGCTGGCAGCGAATGCAGTATGGTGTAGAGCCCCTGCAGGTCCAGTGGTGCATCCACTCCACTTCAACCGGAACGGCCGGCGAATCGCTCAAGTACGGACCCACCGGAACCGCCGACGGAAATTGCGCCGCCCTGCAGGCACGTACCGTAGCGCTGGGCGGCTCGCGCACGTCGTCGGCTACCGCCACGCCAAGTCCGTCGAGCTCGCGCGCGCCGCCCTCCGTTGTGATGTACAAAGACATTCAAACCGGGCTGTGCTTCTGCGCGTCGAGCCTGTTATGGGAAAGCTGCCCGACGAGCGTGGCCGGGATGCGCAACTGCGCAGTTTACTCTAATTGGGAGGGCCTGCGCGCCCCCGCCGAGCCGTCTAGTTTGCAGTACTTGCAGAATTGTCTGCAAATTACAAGGCCGTATAACTATAACATGTACGCCGGCGGATTTTGGGCTTGTGCCCAAGAACAGCTCTCCTGGGAAAACTGTAACTCTACGTTCCCAACTCAGGCCTCGCGCAATTTTTACTTACACCAGCAGAATCTGGGGTTTGATTGCTATTGCGGTTCCAACTACTGTACCTCTGGCTTTATGGCACTGCAGTCTGGTTCTGCGTACAGCGGCTTACAATTTAGCTCGGCCACTGTACCCGCGCAGCTGGTTGAGGTGCCGGTGCCGCTGACACTCAGCGAAACCCCGAGTGGCAGCCCCACCACAACCCGGACCCCGTCGCCCACGCTGTCCGTTGCGCCGTTGAAGAGCATGCCGGCGGTGGTCGTGCGCGGCGGCGGCAATTGTCTTCATTTGTCAAATCTCCTGTGGGGCGGCTGTGGCACCTTGCTGTCGGAGCAGCAGGACATGGCGGTCACGCTAAACGGCTCCCGTGTGCAGTGGCCGACCTACGGCTCGTTTCGCCTGGCCTGCTGGCCGCTGATTCGGCGTTCGGTTGCGATTTGCTGCCGTCGTCGGCGCTGGCGCAGAACTTCTCACTCGCGGTTGTGCCGCTGGACCGCGGCGACGGGCTGCAGCAGGTCACGGCGACCGAAGTGCGGCCCGATGCCTTCTGGCTGCGGCTCACTGGCTGCGGGCTAAACCACGTGCTGCGGCCGCGCGTGGGCTGGGTGCACGCCAACCTGTGCGGCGGCGAAGAGTGCCTCGTGACGCTCACGCCGCCGGGCGCGACGGTGACGCCGTCGGTTAGCGCCAGCGCCTCGGTCACGCCGTCCGTAACGCCCAGCCGCAGCCCCCCGCCATCCTATGTGCTGCTGGACCGTCTGGGCTACTGCCTGAGCCAGTCTTGGCAGACGCTCCAGTACGTAGACTGCGGTGGCGGGCTAAACGCCGGTCCTAACGAGATCTGGTACCATAACACCAATTTCTCTGCACATTTCCCTGTCTGCTGGTCGACCCGGGCCGCCTGGCTGTCTAACTTGCTTTCTTTGCCAGCTCAACTACGCGGGAGACTCGCGAGAGAGGCAGGCGCAGTTTACGACGATTACCGGCCCCTGCACTCTCAGCGGCGCGTACGCTTATGTTTCCAGTGGCAGGCTCGAGCTGGACCAGGGCCGCCTGCGCCTGACAAGGCCCTGCGGTGCAGACTTTGACGTCTGGCTGCAGCGCGATCTGACGTGGGCGCAGGACCCTAGCTCAGCCCTGCAGCTAACTATAGTTTCCTTTCCGGTGGTTGCGGCTATCGGCGGCGCCCCGCCGGTAGCAGTCGCCGCGCCGACTTACTCTGCCATGCTCCATTACAACGGCCAGTGCCTGCATGCGACAGTCGGCAGCACGTTTGACGTCGACCTACGGAGCTGCCCTTCGATCTCTGCCACGGATGCGGTCAAGGAACCCTTCCTCTTCGGCGACGGTGGCTACATGGTGGGCGTGTTCTGGAGCGGCGATGGGGCTAGTCCCAACTACTTGCGGTACCAACTGCGGCCCAAGAGCGGCTTCTGCGAAGAAGAGAGCACCGTCGCGGCAGCCATGGTCCTGGATTTCGCAGAGCGTTTCTCGCCGCTCAGCGCGCGGCTACATCGCGACTCTCAGGGAGGAATGTGGTGCTATCAGGATGGACGCATGGCCACCGCGTTGTACTACTCGTCTACTACGCAGAGCTACGTCTTTGCAGTTACGCGTCCGGGGTCTGGCTTCGCTACGGTCTTGCTGACGGCGTACGATTTCAGGGCGTCAGTGACACCGTCCATTACAGTGTCAATCTCGGTCACTGCGTCGCGCACACCGTCCGTCTCAGTGACGCCGCGGCCACTAGCATACGAGACGACGCAGGGCTACGTCAACCTGGTCGTGTCCCGGCTGCTGGCCAGTAGCGAAGAGCTGCTATGGCTCGGACCGAGCGGCCGCGTGGCCACGACACTGGCCTCTGTGGCGCTAGACCCGCGCGGAGGGTTGGACCCAAGTAGCCGCCAGGCGCAGTGGTGTACAGTTGCGCCCGACGCGGACCGCCTGCGGTACTCAATCACCTTTGCCAACTACGGGGTTGGCAACAACAAGTGGTACGGCAACGGCACCGCCATCACGACCAGCGCAGCTAGTGGCTCCAGCGAGTGGTTCGAGCTACTGGTGTCGCAGCCCGCGGGCTCGCGCAACGTGTCGGCCATGTTTGGCGGCCCGCTGTACCAGCTGAAGATCTCGAATGTCTGCGTAGGCGTCGATCAGTCTGGCGCGGTCGCGGCGCTGCCTTGTGACAGTGCCGGTACCGCGCTTTATTTGCTGACGCAGAACCCGACGCCGTCCGTCACGCCAACCATTTCAGTCACGCCGTCCTCAACACCGTCGAATTTGCCGTCGCCGTCCGCGACGCCAACTAGGTCAGCCACGCCATCCGCGACGTCGTCTGTGTCGATTACGGCTTCCCGGTCGCTCACGCCCTCGATCACGCCATCCGTGACGTCGTCGGTTTCAATTACGGCTTCCCCGTCGCCTACGATATCGGTCACGCCCTCCGTATCGGTCAGTCCCAGGAACCCGAGCAGGCGTTTAAAGTGTTACACTGAGCCTTTGTACAAAGAATACTGTCTAGCAGTGATTGAGGGCTCGGGGCAGAGATATATGACACTTGCCATTTGCTACAACAACCCTGCCGATCGCTCCACAGGCTTTGTAGTTGGGTATGGACCCCTTCCCCAACCCGTCTTGGGCGGCGAATATGTCTTGGTGCCTCAGATCCGATGGGACCAGGGGTATCCTGAGCGACAGTGGCGTCTGCGATTTACGAATACTAGCTACTAATGAGATACAATATATACCCTCCGATCCCCCGAACAGACTAGTCTGCGCTGTAAGTACTAGCAAAACGCTCTGGCTGACCACTACGAGTACTGAGAACTTTCTGCCTTGATGGACATCTCGTCAGGGCTAAGGGAAGGAGGAGGAGCGTTCGGGTAAAATATTGTTTGGGGGGGGGGGGGGGCCGGTCCTTTTTTTTCTGACAGTTAACTCGTACGGTCCCAACCTCTTTTCGACAGACAACAAAGCAATGGATAAGGAAAGAAGGAGACATGGAGGGGGGACTGTCGCACAAAATTTCCGAGGGCTAAATGTCGTCTTGATTTGTCGATCGTTTTTTTTTTGCAACGTCTTAGACGAAGAGGACAAAAAAAAACACAAGCACACGATCTAAATAAAAATCATCATCTGTCACACACAGGAAGATGAAAATTTGGAGGGGAGGGGGGGGGGGCCACACAACATTACCGCGAAAGAGTAAGGCGGGGGGGCACGTTATCAGCCAAGCAAACAAAAAAAAAGAGAGAGAAACGGGAGAGAGAGGCTGGTTTCTTTCTTAAAAAGGAAAAAAAAAATAAACCGCTAACGCCCCCACCCTTTTTTTCTGTGCTTATTTCTCCCAAACGTTTTTGCTTCGCCTAAATCATGGCCGAAGACTTGACGACGCCGTTCAGCCTTGCGCTGCTTCAAACGTACACAGAACAACAACACTTGAACGACAGAAATTGCACGAGTTCAGATACCTACAGAATGCTTCGATTAGACCCAAACACAGACAAAGTTACTAGACAACTTCCACTTCCAACTGGTTGCAAAAGCTGTGCCGTTGACAACATGTGCAGAAAATATTACGCCAGGTTCCGCGCAAAAGTGTATATAAATCTTCCTACAGACAACGAGCAGCCAGCGAAGTACCAGGCCGTGGTTGCGTGGGCACAGGGCCCGAAAAAGCGTTGCGCAATCGGCTTCAGAGCAATAGACCCAGGAGTCAAGCCTCAATCACAGCTGATTTTTTTTGGTGGCCAATCTCAACAGAACGACGACACACGCGCGTTTGTTCAGGAGCTGCGGGTTGGCCGGGCCAGCTGCTGTGGAGGGACCTTGACGGGTATTGTAAGTACGGCTGGTATTTCTGGAACAGCTGGGGTGCTCATGGTGTCGTCTGGAACCCGGATTTGCTAACAGTGTACACGCGGCGTCACAATTGCCACGGGAAAATTGCGGCGGCTCCTCCTACTAAAAAGCAGAACGCAGGCTCACGTACATGTCACACCAACATCATCAAGCCAGTAAACCTACGGAGCCCTTGTCGTCTAAGTAGCAACGGAGACAGTGCGTACCTAGCTGCTAGTGTTTGTGTCGACAACGGCGAGGTCAAGCTTGTCTGCCAGGAGGAAAAGCGCGACGACCAAACAAAATTGGTGCGCTGTATAGATTTGCAAGCTACCCAACTCTTGAGGTTGGTGCCCTGAAGCTGTCTGCGCACGACAGAGTCTGTAACAGAAGATTGGAATTCTGGGACTCCTGGCCCAAAAAATTCGAACCCCTGGGCGCCTGCCCGCGCGAGTTCGAAGCTGCACTCAGCTTGTTTTTGACACACGGAAAAACCGCTAGTTGCGACAGCCGCTGTGAGAGCCACGTGATTGTGAGCTTGCCCCCCAGGCTAGGACAGATCGAGCTCAAGGCGTATCTTAAACAAGACAAGACCGCGGCGCTGCAGATCACGATCGACCAAAAGGACACGTTAGACGTTTATGAATTCTGGCAAAGTGAGGGCAGCGTTGATCAGGGCCCTTACTGGAGGCGGTACATCGAATTGGCCCTGACGTACGACTCAAACGATTGGCTGGGTTTTCTTCAGTATTGTCCGTACGCGCAAGCACTGGTCCAGAAATTCGAGTCGCTGGTCCTCGCCCAACAACAACAGCAGTCGACGATAAACCTAAACAATTATGTACACGAGTACGGACTGGCACAGCCGCTCGACGGCCTGGTGGTACAGCCAGACAACGAAAGTTGGTCCCAATTGAAGTCCAGGCTCGTGAAGACGTGCCAGTGTTCAGCTCCAAACTGTTAACCGCGTACCAAGAACACAAACATATTGCAGGATGGCCCTGCACAGAACCTGAGCAAACACAGTACACCCTGCGTACGATTACAGCGGCTGGCAACGTACATTCGAGACAACATCGATGCTGCCAGCTATGCGCGGCGGAGCTAAAGTGCAGCAGCTTGTCGGCCGAGTTCGAGCCAAAGTTTTTTTTCGAACACTGCGGGCTCCAATACAACGTCAGGGGTGTGGTGGTCGCGAACAACCAGTGTTTTCTTGTTGCCACGGCACAGAACAAAGAACCTTTGACGGTAGCGCTAACGGAAAAGGTCGCAGACAATCCTCTTTGGTTACAAGATGTGTTGCGTGCCATCAGAGGGAAGCCTGCCGAGCGGCTGTGGAAAGATATGCACTTTTACTGTTCGGTGGCCTACGACTTCTGGAGTTCCTGGGGTATCCCATCCCCACCTTGGCAGCAATCTCTGCTTGACGAATATGCCATGCACGTACACCGCGCAGCAACTAACGAATCTGCTGAACAGAAGTTCTGTAGGCAATTGGTGGCAGTGGTAGCTGAGCGCAGCCTGAGGCTGCGAGTGCAACCCGGCGTCGGCGCGGCGGAGCTTGTCACGGTCGTCGGCGCCAAAGTGGTTTTGGACGAGGGCGCTACGACATCGAGTTCGCCGGCCAACGCGACGGCGGTCGTGGCAGGCCCCTGTTAAGATTCCGCTGCAAACATTTGTCTCCTGTGCAGCTGGCGGAGCTGGTGGCAGCTGACCTCTTTTTTAAATCGATGGAATATTACTGCAAACAGGGCTCTTGGTTCTGGAATTCCTGGCGTTACAGGCCAGAGAGCCTCCGGGGCCCTGCCTACAACAAATTCCACGCGCGCCTAAAAGCTTTTCTAAGACAACACGACTGCAGAAAGATTAGTTGTAGGAGCAAGACAATTGTCGCGACCCCTTACGACAGTAACAAGTCAGGTGCCGACAGCAAGAAGACGACGGCAGAGCTCGCGGTCTCGTCCAGACACAAGAAACCTCCTATCAAACTCGAAGCAATCACGGAACAAGCGCTTCCTACGTTATGGATCACGCTCGAAGATCAGAAAATGAGTCTGGAGCAGTTTCTGCTGATCGAAGAGCACTGGAGGCTCTATATCAATATTTCGAAACGATACAAAGACTGCGCTTGGATGCACATCGACACTATTTGCGACCGGGGCCTAGATGTCGTCAGAAGTCTGGAAAGTCTGGTTAGACAGGTAAGAGATCTGCCGTACCGACAAGAACTAGATGACGCAATGAATGTAGGGGGTGCTCAGCCCCGGGAAGAGGATCTCGACGTTGAGTACGACTGGCACGGCCTCAGTTAAAAAAATTGGGGGGGGGGTGTGGGAAAAGGGTTTTTATTATTATTAAAACGGAATCGAGATTGGTACAAACTGACTACGTTTGGGTTTGGTACACACAAGATTCATCTCTTCCAGCCCGACGGATTCGTCTTTGTGCGTGTGTTTTTGTCTAGCTTACAGTCTCTCTCTCTCTCTCTCTCTCTCTCTCTCTCTCTCTCTCTCTCTCTCTCTCGGTGTCAGAAGGACGCCCGGCGATCCTTCACGTTGACGTGTGAGTGGCGTACTGTGAGAGGAGAATCGTCGTGCGGCCTCGCTGCACTTCGCGTTACAGTCGCGAAGTCGGGGTCGGCGCGGGCCCATTCCCGCGCGAGCCACGGCTGCACTCTGAGCTGTCCGTGCTTGTATTCAAAGGAACGACACACAAACTCCAACGCCTGCACGCGGGTGTACAGTGCCTCTCAAAAAACCGGAAATTGCACGTACTGGCGTTCGGCCACCTCTAGCGAATGCTGCTCGCACCAGGCGAAGGTCTCACGCATGGATTGCGTGTTCAATACGTACGGCAGCCGCGCGCTGAGCTCGGGCGAAGCTACTATCTGGGCTAAGAATGTTTCGTTTAGCTTGCGCAAATGGAAGGCACGCAACGCGGCCGCGCGCTCGCCGTAGTGCCCAGTCAGTACCCGCACTAGCCACGCGTCCAACCGCGGGGGCGGCACGGTCGGCGTTTCGTCGTGCGGTAGCCGCGCGCAAAAAGACAGCCCGACAGTAGGCGTCAGCTCCGGGTCAGCGCCGAGTGGGTAGCGCTCGCAAAAAACAAAGTCCGACGCACCAAGCGCCTCGCCCCACCTCCGCCACTCGTCCAGCACCCTGACCAGCAGCGGCACGACAGAACCGTCCACCGCTAATTGTTGTTGCGGGAGCGGCAGGCGATAGAAACGCCTGTAGTAGTACAGGGACGTCTTGTGCCTGCTCGCCGGCTCGAGCGGGTCGCTGAGGTCGAGCCACCACCTGCTGCGCGACCTGCGCAGCGACGCGCCGAACCGCAGGCGTCGCACGATCTCGGCGCGCGGCTGTGGGCTGAGGGACGCAAAGCAAAGCAGCACCAGATCGCGCAGCGCTTCATAGCGGTCGCGGCCCAGCACCGACGCGGCTAGGCCCCTGACAATCTCGGCGCAGGGCGCCCGCGCGCCGTACTTGGTGACGAACCTGCCGCCCGCGACAGTCCGCGCCGCAGCGATGTCCCAGAACGTCAACCGCAGGTTTTGTTCCTTGGGGTGGTACGCCAGTTGGGCCCTGGACAACAGGCGCAGCTGTCGCAGGGCGGGCGTGAAGATGGCCAAGCAAACGGCGCGCAGGTCCACCGCGCGCCGTTTGTGCGGCAGCGCCGCGTACACGACGATGGGCCTGAGGTAGGAAACTGCCAGGTGGCAGCCTTCCCAACTAACCCCGCATTCCGCTTGCAACTGTCGGACCCAATTTCGCAACAACCGCCACAACGTCGTGCGCCATAGGCCGGACTCCGTTTCAAAGAAAAGCTGCTGTAGCCGGCGGCGGCGCGCAAAAGTCAGGAAATGTCTCGCCGCCTCGCAGGAGCACTCGGCCGAGCGCTTGGAACGCACGGGGCCCCAACGCTCTGCATTAAAAGGCCTGGTCGTCACAAACCGGATGAACCGCGCAAACTCGTCCGGATCGTGCATGATCCCCCCTCCCCCCCCCCCGGCAAAAAATTTGAATAGTTTTTTTTGAACTGTGCTTTAAAAAAACCCCAAAAAAATTTCAACCGCGCACGCACGATCCCCCTCTCAAATTTTCGTCCATTATTGCTTTGCTTTGTCCAGTGCTTGTTATTATCCAGAGACCTCCTTTGTTTGTAGGTTTTAAAATATGTACTCAGAAAAACCGTCCGAGAAAGGGCGACCTTAGAAAAAACTTTCTTTTTCATTTTGTTTTCTTTTTCCCTCCCTCTCCTTTTTTTTTCTTCTCTAGAAAATAGAGAGCAAGCAAAAAAAAAAAAAAAAAAAAAAAAAAAAAAAAAAAAAAAAAAAAAAAAAAAAAAAAAAAGGGAAAATCAGGCGAGCACCTTCTTCAGCGGCAGCAAGATGCGGCTGTGCATGTCTTCCCAGCGGTCCTCATCGTACGCGTGCGACAGCGCTGTGTGTACCAGGGCTGGCAGCTGCGCTACCAGCCGCTGCGTCTGCAGGCGCCGGCTGTTGTCTTCTAGCACGTAGCCTTAACCGGTTCAGCACTCGCTGCAGCTCCAGCATGCGCGCGTCTTGTGTGTGGATCTGCTCTCCAGTGCGGGCGACCGCTTTTAGCAGCGCCCAAATCATAGCCGCATAATTCATCAGCAGGCGCCGTTCCTCTGTCTTGGCAAATCACGGCATGACAGTCCACTCAGTCCCGTGGAGGAGCGTCAGACAGTCCGTCGGCGCGCCGGGCAGCAGCCCCGAGCAGACCAGCCACGCCCAAACAACGCGCGACACCAGCCCTGATTTCTCGGCCCAGCTCTTCCGGCTGTTCAGCAGCGTTACTTCGTACGGCGTCAGGTACAGCTCCATTTCTTGCACTGCGTACGCCAGCTCGCCGCGCGGCGACCGGAAGCGCCGCACGAGCGAGAATTTGCCGCGCGCCGCCGCCGGCAGCGCCACCGAGGAGGACGATTGTCCGAACGATTCGCCGTCGAGCAGCCACAACTGCGAGCAGTGGACCGGCGCCGCCAGCGAGCACAGGCCATGCCAGCAGCTGCGCTGTACCTCCAGCAACTCTCGCAGTTCGAAGCGCGGCTCGTTTGGCAGGTAGCCGGCTAATGCAAACGAGCGGAACCAGACCTTGCGGTTTCTGCGCTCGGCGGCCGCAAACACACGCCGCAACGACGCGGACCAGGCGCGGAGCCGCGCACGCTCGGCGTCGGCAGAATGCCCAGCTGGCAGGCTCCGGAGGCCCAGCAACACTCCCAACCACCGCGGCCCGTCGGCGTTTAGACAGTGCGCTAGCAGCCCCCGGCCGGGTGTTCAGTGGCCGCCAGCGGCGCTGGCCCGCGGTCTACAATGGTAATTTTGCACGGGGCCAGCTGTTGCAGCGCGCGCAGGTCGGCTATGTTTGACTGTCACGGATCCACACACAGCAAAATGAGCTGCAAGAACGCGGGCGCTCTGCCACGGGGGCACACAGCCAGCCGCAGTTGTTGTAGCAGCCCGCCCTCCCACTCGCCCGCGGCTTCCGCGCCAGCGCGCAAGTAATCTCGCTCGGCGCGCTTGCATATTGTCAGCTCGTAGTGCCGCAGTTCCGGGGTACACGCTGGATCCCATTGCAGTCCCTGCCCGGACTGTGTCATGCCCGCTAACAGGTCCTGCGGGGTCAGGGCCCCATGCAGTGCTATCGTGTGCAGCCGGGGCCACACGATTGGGCCTGTGGTGACCGGCAGCGGCAAGGCGTCGGCGCCGGGTTCGTAGATCTGCAGCTCCCGGAGCGTCGGGGCCAGCCTTTCGAAGCTAGGGCCGGACAGCACGCAGCCCTTGCAGCGTCGCAGCGACAAACGCTCGAGCGCACAGCCTGTGGTGAACAGCGCGCCCACGCCGTTCGCCCCTAATTGCACCGAGTCCAGACTCAGCTCCTGCAGGTGGGGCACAAGAGAGGTTAGCGCGGACCGCACACACATCTCATAGACGGGGCGGCACGGACCGTCGCCGTGGCAGAGCCGCAACGAAACAGACCGCAGACCGTCGCGACCGTGCCATAGTGTCAGCAGCCCCCCTGCCGGCTGCGTCGCAGGTGACATCCAATTCCGTCACGTGCGCGTAGTACCGCAGGGCACAAGAGAGTAGTTCCAACCTGTGTGGCTGCAGAAGGTGTCCGGGTTGGTCTCGGCAGTACGAAAGTTTGAGTGTCGTGGTCGGCTGCTGGAGGCAATCTGCACGGCGCGCGCTTTCAAGGTGGCAGGCGTCAATGTCGGCGTCGGGGTAGCACACTGTTAGCGCCCGACGCACGAACAGTTGCGGTTGCAGGTAGGGCAGTACACGAAGCTTCCACTGCGAAGAAAGGAGCAAGAGCGCCAGCAGATCTTCGAAGGTGAGCCATAAGGTCCAGTGCGGGAAGAAAGCAGTAAGAGTGCAATCGCCACGCGCAACCAGCGCTTCCAAGCGGCGTTTTTTGTGGGTTGCAAACATTTAGGAACGTGCAAGAAGCAGACAAGTTTGTGACAAGCCTAACGAAAATAACAAAAGGTGCCAGAAAGGAATGGAAAGAACGGTCCAAACACAAAGCAAATATAGAAAAAGAAGGAAGGAAAAGATTGAAAGATCAAATGTAGGAAAAAAAGGAGGAGGGCATTCTGTCAGACAAAATTAGGGAGGGGGGGGGCCGACGGTCGGCCCTCCAACCCCTAATATTTTCTTTGTGTGCGCAGGGAAAAAAAGGTGGGGGGGGGGGGGATTTAGCACAGAGTGAAATCAACGCTGCGATTTTCCACCAAGCCACCATTTAGTGGTGCGGCGACATTTGCCCCATGGAGTGTGGTGCGTACGCGGGGGAGTGTGGTGCGTACGATGGGGAGTGTGGCACGTACGCGGGCGACATTTGCCCCGTGGCGGGTGGTGCGTACGAGGGCGAGGACGGCATCGTGGAGGGTGGTGCGTACGAGGGGGAGTGTGGTGCGTACGCGGGCGATACCGGCACGTACGAGGGCGAGGACGGCCCCGTGGAGGGTGGTGCGTACGCGGGCGATACCGGCACGTACGAGGGCGAGGACGGTACGTACGCGGGCTGATAAGAGGATGAATCGTGCCAGACCCCCGGGTTGGCTGGCGCCTGCGGTCGCTTCGACTGATTATCTTGTAGGTACTCCCAGCACTGCTCAAGCAACTGTTGGGGCGTGTCCAACCCGTAGCTCTCGACCTCCACCAGCCAATTCAGCGCATCCGCCGCGTTCGTGGGTGTCTCAACCGTGACAGCGCGGCTGTGTAGCGTGCAGCGCAAACACGCGGTGCAGTGCCAGGGCCGGGCCACTACAATCGCGCCGCTGTCCTCCACGTCAAAAACCCCCGCGGGGCAGCAGGCCCACACCTCGAATCCGACCTCCGCCGACACCTGTACCTTGGACTCCAGCCGTGGCGTGATCAGGCCCTTCTTGAAGAGACCGTTCATGGCGGCCGAGCCCTTGGTAGCCCAACATTTTAGGTACAAGCTCTCCCCTGGCAGCAAATACGCTAAGACGGTCCTGGCCAGACCCGGCGCTACGGCAATCCGGGCTCCCGTGACAGAGCGCAGTTCACTTAGGTAGACTGGCTTGACTCCCAGCGCCTCTAGCAGCGCCTCGAGTTGTTCGTCACAGAACAAACCTGCCTCGGACTGTCGGGTCTCCAACTCCACGTGCAGATCGTCGTCGGGTGCCAGTGACAACGACCGCAGCACGCGAGCGTATAGTTCCGGCTCGCGTTCCCGTAGCAAATCCCGCCAGACAGAGTCGTCGCGCCGGGGCGGACGTGCGGAATCTGACACAGCGCGTAGTTCTTTGGGACTTGGCGCGTGGCGTTTATTGTTCTCCGCAATGAGCTCCAGGGCCAGACTGTTGCGTGAGGTGAACCGGGAAGGCAACGTCTGGTCTAGCGGGAGCACCTCCATGCGCCGCAGCCGGCTGGCATCTGTCTGAATCTGTACGTTCTTGAGTATCTGCAAAACATCCAAGTTCCCGCAAAAGCCGACAGGCTTGCTTTTGCCCTCGGCACTGCTCCATTCCGGGTAAGTAATGCGGAGCGTATAGGTGTTGTCGATGGCTTCTAGGAAGGCTTGCGGCAACAACATGGATCGTACGTTCCGTAGCGCAAACAAACCGACGTTTGGTCGCGGGGGCGGGGACAGCTCCTGTACCACGACCGTCCTCAGCGCACGTCTGATTTCTTCAGTGCGGTACTTACTCCAGGCCGCGCTGATCATGGCTGTTTCTTCCTCCCAGCTTTTTTTCGGCGGGGGGATTTCTGGATGATACAAAATGAACAAGGTCTGGCGTCTGTAGCCTTTTTTCTGTGTTGTCGTAATGTAGGGGGGGGGGGCGGGAAAAGGAAATGAGGGGGGGGGGAAGAAAAAGGAGAGAATTCGCAAGAGAAATGGTGAGGACGGAGGGGGGGGGGGGGGGGGATCAAAAAATTGGAATTGTGGTTTTTGTTTTTAATGATCACCAAAGAAAGGCAGATTGAAAAAAAAAACCGCTCACTGCGAGCTTTTTGTTTGTCCTTTCCTTTTTTTTACTGAGAGTGGTTCAGAATGGCGGACTGGTCCAGAAACAAGTGCTGGACCCCGTCAACTTCCCGCCAGCGCCAACGGAGTTTATGGAGCCACGGCCTGACGATTGGCTGGCTAAAGCCAGTTACGATTGATTCAGGTAGGGATTGAAGGGCCCAGTCGCAATAGTCCGTCGAACCACCCACAGTCCTCATTACCGATCGCTGCAATAGTACCCCCCGCTCCACCTGTACCAAACCTTGGCGGCACAATTCTATCCACTTGCAAGACACGTCACGGTAACAGAGCACGCACAAACGGTGCGGGGCTATGCCCCGCAACAGATTGTAGCTCTCAGCCGCCATCTTCATAAACCTGTATTTACCTTTGTTGTCGGCCTGCGTGCGCATGTACTTTAAGAAGTTGTTTTCCTTGGCGTTGGGTTGCAGCATGAATTCTCGTAGTAGTTGTAGATCCATAATTCCTCAGCCGAAAACTGCATCAACAAGGGGCCTGGTGGCGCCTTCCGCCCAGAAATTGCATCAACAGGCCTCTCGCGCAAGGTCTGTGAATATGCCAAGCACTGCCTGCCTCGCTTGCAGGAGTACATGCCCAAGAGCGACACGCGTAAGTTAGAGGAGTCCTCGGCCGCGCTCAGCCGCGGCAAAAACTCGAGCGGGCGACTGATGACCTGCGCTTCCAGCGCCGCCTGCCTGCTCACATCCCGGCTGTAGTCGGCCAGCCCGGCAACCCCACCCTGTACGTAAAGAACCGGCGCTGGACGTAGGAGCTCGAGGTATGTCAGCGCTGGATATTCGGACTCGCTCATGACATTTGCGGAGCTGTGATTTTGTTGGGCTTTCTTTCTTTCTCTCTCTCTTTCTCGCTCTCTCTTTCTCGCTCTCCCCCCCCCCCCTCTCATCCCTTGTCCTTCTTTTTTTTTTCTCTTCACCTCCTTCCCTTGCTTTTTTTTGGTGGTGGAAAAGGAGATTTTGACAAACGTTGGAGAGCAAAGAAAAGAATGACAAAGAGGGGGGAGGGCGGATTGCACGAGGGAAAGGTGGTTAAGCAAGCTCCTCAGCTGACATTTTTTTTCTCTTCCCATACCCCGCCCCTCCCGTTTCCCCCCCAACCTTTGCCCTTAAACTTCGAAGGCGTTTTTTTTTGGGGGGGGGGGAGGGAAAATTTAAATGACTGCATCTATGACGGCGCGGCACAGCGGACATGTAACAAGCTGTGCGGCACACCCCCCGCATATCTGCGTATGGTCGCAGGGTACTAGCCGCACTAGCTCTGTACATTCATCGAGGCCGGGCTCGCCCAGGCACACTACACAAGAATCACACTGGCTTTGCAGCAAGCTAAGCCAAGTAGTCAGTTTTGTGCGCAGCTCGTCGAGCGCGGATAGCGCGGCAGCAATGCCTTCCAGATCTTCCGCGTCGCCCCAGCCCCGCGGCTCTACGGCCCTTATGAGACCGACAAATCTGCCGGAGCTCGTCAACGTGCCAAACAATGAGTCACAGCGATAAGGGCCTGCGGGAGCGGCCTCGTTGTCATCATAAAGAGTGTTGGTGGCCGTGTCCTGGCTACCAACACCAAATTCTGCCGTCGGCGCGCCGATCTGAGGTTGGAGGGGCGTGCCAACGTGCTTTTTGCGGTCGCATTTCATTTGCGTGTTACAGCCTACCAGAGTGTGCCAGTCGAAATCGACACTCAGTTGTTGCAGAGTCTTGAGCAGCGACGCGGGCGATTGGATGCCCTTATCACAGATCTTTTGTCTGATCGTCTGCCAGCGCCTGTAGGGCTCCCGGAAAGCGTGGTCCCAACGCTGGAGCCAGGCGGCGGCCGGCGCACTTAGCGTCGTTAACAACGTTGCCAACGTTAGCACCGACGGCAGCGCCTCCAACCGCAACAACAAGTCGTCGTCCTCAATAAAGTACACACCGCAGAACGCTAGTTCCCATAACGTTTGCGTCCGGCGTTTGTGCACGGGCCTCGGCTCGGAGAGCAGAAAATAGTGTAACAGCACGGGCGAACGTGCGAACACGGAGGCCGCGGCCCAGCTGTCGTCACACAAACGCAGCAGCTCCGAGGCATCGGCCAGCGCGGCCAGGACGGTGCTGCGATCTAATTGCAACAGAGACGTGTCAAGCGCAGACACGACAGCGACAGCGCACGGGAAGTCGGGCCCCTCGTCCGCACATCTAAGCAGCCCCAGGCGTTCTAGCAAGGTAAGCAACAGTGCCTCGAGCGTTGGCGCTCGGTTACGCCACAGCATGCCCGCGACACTTAGCCAGGTAACAAAGTCGACTGGACTGATCACTGAAGGGTGTGCCAGCACAATCGCTGCGACGCGTAACGCAGCGGCGTTGCGTCGCGCGTGCAAGAGCGTCCTTACCAAACGTGCTGCCTGCTCGTCGTGCCGCTGGCCTCTCTCTGTTTGTAAAAAAGACCATAAAGGCTGCAGTGCCTCCGTCGACGCGTTCTTCTTGTGACAGGGCGCCAAACAGCGACGACAAGCTCTCACACAGTGGCCCCAGGTGCGACCGACCGCCTTCAGTAGTGGCCGACAATACTCGCAAGTGCGCGAGCACTTCGTGTATACAGTGGGGACGCTGACGCGCCAGTGCTCCGAGCAAGGGTAGGTAGGCGCCCCGCAGTCCCCCGCTCCAGCACAAGTATAATAGCCATTTGCTGTGCACAACCCGTTCTGCAAGCACGGTTCCCGTATCAGAAGACGTGACGCAAGCTAGCGCCTCTTCGTGTAGGCACGTTTCGTTCTCGTGCTTGCATTCCGCACAGACGTTCTGCATCTCCTCTGCTTTTTTTTCTGCTAACGCTGCTGAGCTTAGGTACCCCAAAAAAAGTCTGGACGAATTAAAAACAAAAAAACAGTTGGAAGGAGAAAAAATGGGCAAGAAAAAAAAGGCTCGGCCACGGAGAGAGGGAAAAAACGAAACAAGAGAGAGTAACAGGTAAAGCAAAAAAACTCTAGGCAGGGGAGGGGGCCGCCGAAGCTCTTTTTTTTTGTTGGCAAACCACAAGGCACGACGTGTGTCGTGCCTCAAACCAATTTAGCAATGTACAGATATAGACAGGATAGGGAGAAATAGAGCGCGGGGGGGGGGGGGGAGAAGGGGAACGGGCGGGGGGAGAAGAGGCGAAAGAATAGAGGAGAAGAAAGGCGGCCCCCCTCCCCCTCGTCGCAAAAAAAAAGACTTGTCAAGCGCTTTTTTGGATCTAGAATGTGGGGGGGGGGGAGGGCAGGAAGCCGCCAAAAAAAAGAAGTTCCGATGCAAAGGCGTGGACGTCGTCACCCCCGCGGAAAACGTCCTCGTGAGCTGGTCGTGGTTGTGCTCAGCTTCCTAGAGCACCGACATTTGTTTGCGCTGCTGGGTGTGTCCAGCACGGGCCTGTGGGGGCACAGCCTCCTCCGTTGGCCCGCGCGGCTCGAGCTGCCTTGCTTCCCGACCGCCGCGGGGCTCCAGACGTTAGCACGGCATGGCAGTACGCTCGGTCCGGTGACCGTCAACTCGCTGCTGACGGGGCCCGCGTCACCCGCCGAGTGCGCGCGCCACTTCCCCTGTACCACAAGCCTGTGCGTTATCGGCTGGCAACACACTGCTGGCCTAGCCGCCATGCCGTTACCGCAGCTGCGGGATCTGACGCTAGATTGTTGTGACCTGAGCTCCGTACCCTTGCTTACCATTTTTGGACCCCTACGGCATCTGCACACCCTGCGGCTTCACTGCTGTCGCGGCATACACAATCTGTGCTTTCTAGCGCACCTGCGCGGACTGACCCGCCTAGACCTTAGCGGTTCGTTCTTTGAACAAACCGAGTACCTGCGCTTCACGACGATCGCGCGGAATCTGACCGAATTCTGGGCGCCCGATGGTTGGCGCCCAGATGTTTGTCTGAACGGCCTGCAGAACCTACGGGCGCTGCACTTGCCACTGTCGCGTCGCTTTGATCACACCATGCTCGTGCACCTACGACGCCTGCGCGGATTGAAAGAACTGTCGTTAGTATACCGGGCCTCTACGCCACAGGAGCTAGGAGAGCTGCTGGTGTTTGTCAAGGAAATGAAGCTGTGCAAGCTGGCGCTGGAATCGGCAAGACCCTCGAATGCCTGGCTGCAAGTGGACAACCGTCTCTGGCAGGGCTGTGCGCTAGAGGAACTCGTGCTCACGAATGCCGAACTGCCTTCACTCAGGCCTCTGGCGTGCTTGCCCAGGCTGCGATCACTGGAGCTCAAAGCACTCAGCCTGCATTCGCTCAAGGATATGCCTGAGCGGCTGGTCCGACGGTTCTCGCCCGCAAATTGGTCAGGCCCCGACAGCCTCCTGAATCTGTCCATTCGTTTCGGCAGGCCCCGACATTTTTGGCGCGCGAGTGTGGCTTCCTTTTCCTCCTACAAAAAAAAAGCGGCCTATTGCTGCCCAGTAAATTCCTTCTTCACCCTTTTTCCCCCTTGCCTTTTCCTGCCTGAAAGTGTCTTCTTCTTTTTTAAAACCAGAATTTCTTTTAATACTAAGAAGGCCCCCTTTTTCTATTTACCTCCGGGCTCGTACACTGCTTTTGACAACTCGAGAAACTGTCTTTTGAGATTATCTGTCTGTGTTCGTATATCGTCCAAGCGTTCTTGTGAGTGTCTGACACACCTTCGTACGTTTTTTAGTTGGGCTTTTTCTGTTTCGATATTCTTTCTGAGCTCTGTACACTCGCTGTCAAGTTCATTTTTCTTCCTTGTCAAGGCTCTTATCAATTGCTTCAGATGTTTAATCTGTTTGTGTAATCTTTTTTTGTGCTGGTCGGGAGCGGGGTTCGGGCCATCATCATCATCCTTGCCGTCTTCTGCGGAGTCGTTGGGACGGTCCGCGCCGGCTTCTTCTTCTTCCTCTTCTTCTTCTTCTTTCGGTGCTCTTGGAGAAAAATTTCTCGTGCCGACGGTGTTAGATTCTCTTACCTGACGGTCCGCGCCGGCTTCTTTGCGAACGTCTTCTGTTGGAGGAGGTAAAGAAGGAACACTCTTGTTGTTAGACCGTTGGTTCAATTTTGGTGTGCGATCCGCGCTTTTTGTTTCTTGGCGCTTGCCGGCAGCGCCATCACCATCGTTGCCTTTGCGCACATCTGCTTTTGGAGAAAAATTTTCTCGTGCCGACGGTGTCAGATGCAGTCGCCGGCATGGAATAATATTCGTCCAAGTAACGGGTCGCATCCATTACGTATTGTTCGGGCGTGCTGCTCAAAAATGTCCTCTTCGCCTCCTCGAATAACTCGTATTGCGTTTCTTGTAGCTTATTGCCGACAACATACTCGGGGCGTTTTCTCCAAGGCAACCATCTCTTTCCCAACTTGTGATTCCGTGAGCGGAGGAAGTCAACTAGGCACAATACAGTCGGCACTCGGCCAGGCATTAACGTAAGACCAACCTTAGCGTCCCGAATAAACGATTGGTATGCAAGCGCCTCGAAAGCCTCCTGGATTTGCCCTGTGTTGATTGTGGAATGTACTTGGGCCTCAAAAAAGAACCTGAACAAAACAGGCGATTCTTGCAACGCCGCAGCCAGACACCAGTGCCGATCAAATAGACACAGCCAATCCTTGGCCATTGTGAGTGTTCCGAGACTTCCGACTGGTCCGACATCAGGAGTGCTACTCTCAGGATACTCGTGATCCGCACGCAAACTGGCACAGAGGGTATTTCGTCGGGACGAATCCGCAGCGCTTCCAGCAACTCGCAAAGCAGATGCTCTCTCGCCCGACTTTTTGAGAGTCTTTTTCTCTCGGAAGCATTCTTGGCCTGCAGCTCCGACAGGACCGAGTTTATGGCAGTGCTGTCTTCGTATGATCCTGTAGACAAGAGCTGCGCAAAAATCTGGCACGCCAGCCTGAACCAGGAGAACCAGACCAGAACAAACCCAAAGCCCGTCTGCCCGCTGAACTCTACCTCGGCCAACTTGGCCGATATTTCGTCTGTCCTCCTATTTTGCCAATCTTTTGCAAAGTAGCTAGCTGGACACAGGAGCTTCTCTACCTTTTGAGATAAGCTCTTAGCTTTCTTCTCTATGCTTTCAGTGCCTAGAATGACCCCGAGCTTATACCAAAAGAGTTCAATTCCAGTCTCACTGGCAATTTTGTCTTCCTTGCTACGCCTGAAAACCATATTTATCAAGTAGAAAGCATGGTCTAATATGTCATGCAGCACGAACTTCTTGTCTTGTTTTGAATCAATGGATATGAACATTGGGCCGGTTTCATCATCACCGCAAAACAATCGTCGTCAAAAGGTGGCCCCGCCCCATTCCAGGCAGCCACTCCTTCTTAAGTACTTCATGTGATCTTCGAGCAACCCTTGCTTTTTTTGCAGAAGGTTGTTTATGTACCGGACTGCAACGCTTAGACCGTTGGGGTCGTGTTGTAGCTTGAACAATACCTAGGCCTCTTTGGACCAGCTTTGAGTCAACGAGGAATCTTGTTGTTGCGTTTTTTGGCTCATTTTTTTTTAGAAAGAACAAGTAAAAATTCTTTAGGACGACAACTAGAACTTTGTTAAACGTTTTTTTCTGCCTTTTTTTTTGTTTCGGCCCCCCCCCTCCTTTTCCAAAGAGGAAGAGCAACAAACAAAAAACAAGCTGCGAGGGAATGTGGGGGGGGGGGCGGAGAGTTTTTCAAGCGCCCCACCCCCCCACATTCCCTCGCAGCTGACGGTACACTGAGTTGTACGTGCTGGGAGGCACTGACAACGACAAGGAGCCCTTGGCCAGCGTAGAGCACTACAACGAGCAACAAAACGAGTGGCGGTTTGTGGCTAGGCTGCCTGTCGCTCTCACCAATGCCGGTTGCGCCGTGGCTTAATAAGAACAACAAGCACGTTCAGACACCCCCGAGTTTATGGTTTTTGCAGCAAATTGGTTTTATTAAAAACGAAAGGGGGAAACAACACGAATGAAAAAGGGGGGGGGGGAGGGGCTCGGCCTCGTGGAGGAAGGGGGGGGGGGGGGAGGGGGCGGGGGCTCTGTTCTGTCCTTGCGCTGTTTCGCAGCTTGGGGGTTTTTTTTTTCTGCTGCTCTTGATATTAAAAAAGCCGTAATCTTGTTGGGCGGCCTGGCAGACAATTTTACAACGCTCAGCTGCCGGAGTTAGGCCTCTCTCTGTGCACACCAGATGCGCCCGAACAACACCCGCGTCCTTGGTTTACTACTCCTGCTCTTGGGCACGCTGGGGAGGTTTAGCTGTGAACCGCACTTGCGGAAGCCTTACCATCGAATTCTTACTGTGCAGAGCACGGAAATGATTGTGTATTCTGCGACAGCGCGCAGACCCCACGACCGCTTCGTACCGCACCGGCTGGAGTACGCGGCTTGCAGAGGTAAAGCAAACAATTTGCTGATGATTGCGCACTTCATTGATACCAAGACTAACACAGTCGTGCACACCGAACAAATCACCGAACAGCTCGGAAAACCCGGCTTGGGCGTCTGGTTGGGGACACCGCGTCCCAACATCTTCAGCCACGTACAGGAGCGGTACGACCATATCAAAATCAGCATCAGCTGTCAGCAGGGCCACGATTGTCCGCAGGCGTTCGTCGCAGTCTGGATCGGCTGCCATCGCCCGTCGCTCGACCGGCCCTCGGCAGTCCTGCAATGGGTGGTCCTTTCTTTGGCTCTCGCGGCCTGCGCTGGTTGGTGCGTGGGCTCCGAATATAAAAAAGGAAAGAAAGAACTGCTATTCGAGGACATGAAAGACAGGAGGATCAAGTTTGTGTCAAAATTGCACTTCCTAACGGAACAGGATGCTTTATTTCCATCACCTCAGTATAACTTTGCAAATGAATTACGCAGGTATGATGAACTACAAATTTCCGTCATCAAAATTAGAAAGGAGACCATCAGTTGTCTTATGTGAAAGTGAGCGAACATCAAGATAAGATACAAGAGTCGTTCAAAAAAAACCTTGCACCAGTACACCAAGAAAAAGCAGACGCTATTTTCGCTTCTTTTGAACGCATTTTAGATCTCGCACGAACATTACAGCACATAAACATATACAAGTCAAGCATCTCCGATAAACAGCAAACAAAAATAGTTGACAATTTCATTACGAATATACGAAACATATTAGTGCGCAAACAAATCATAGTAGGTCATAGAGAGTTGACTTGTCGGCAAGAGTTGCCTGAGAAGGTTGTAACAGCAGCAGACGAATTTGCGGGGCTGGAGATCAGAAAAGTCCTGAAATGGCGCCAAATGTTCTGGCCCAGCCCGTGGTTTATTTGTCTGAGATGGTCGAAAAGACTGCTATTGTTTTCTCTGGTGGTGTTTCTGATTGTGGTTGTGCCGCTCAGGGCCGTAGCCACCCGCCGGTGCCACCATTGAAACGACAATTTGGTGGCGCGGGGGGGATGCCCCCCCGTTCTAAAGCCAACGGACCTCGCGTTTCATATATATAATCATTAAAATTGTCTTTGGTTTTGCTATGTCTTGTTGTCCTGTTGGCAGAAGGGGTGCAAAACACAGCCTCTTATTGGGGTGGGGGAGAGGCAAAAAGACCTCTGCTAACCCTCAGTTTTTTAAATCCGGTGCTCGGCCGGCGGGGAAAGGTGTTTGCAAACACAACAAGCGCCGAGTAATAAAAATAAAAACGCCCCCCCCCCCCCCCCCGCGCGTTTTTTGTTGGGGGGAAAAGGCCATGGATCGTGCACCCCCGCCTCGATGAACAACAAGACTGAGTGATTCCTTTTTTTTTTCTCTGCGCGCGGAAGGAAAAGGCAAGAGCACTGGGGGAGTGGTGTGGGGGGGGGCCGCCACTTTCTCGTTTCTGCGTCTGTTGCTGATTCTAAAAGTGCAAAATTCTTTTTATCAGCAAGATCCGCCATGAGATCACGCACTCTCTCGGCTTCGCTAACCAGCAGCGCCAACTTGGAGCACGGCCGGAAAAGGAAACGCCAGCATCATGACGACACCGTCTCCACGGTTGGCTCAACCAGAGGCCAGCCCCGATCGTTAAGCGCCGACGACCGGAGGCGGGCCGGCGCCTGGCTGAGCGCACTAGAGTACCAGATCGGGCATGGCTTACAAGTCGTGGCGCTGGACGTGACGGCCCTTGACCGCCGCGTACTGAAACCTCTGGCCAAGTCTATGAAGAAGCACAAGGGCAAATTTGATTTGCGCCTCCGCGGAGGGCAAGGTGAAGCAAAAGAAAGCGTTGGCCAGAGGTTCGCGTGGCTGGCCTACCCACTGACGCGCAGCCTGGAGCTGCAAGGACTGCACAAGAGTTGTTACAAGCTGCCGCGCCACGAACGCGGACGCCTGGTGCTGGCCGACTGCAAAGAAGCCACCTTGGTGCTTGCAGGCCCGCCCGCACAGTTAGCTTTGCGAGACTGTGACCGCTGTACTACGATCCTACAGTCAACGTCTGCCGGCCGTTCCGGCGACGAAGGCGTAGACAGCTGGGTCAGCCTCGGATACACGTTAGCAACCGGCATGGTCCAACGTCGTAACTGGCTCCGAAATGTCCCAGTGAACATAGAGAATCTGGACGTGGGTCGTTTTTGGATCAGGCCGGGGCCTGAGCTGGCCTAGCTTGGAATTATCCCATGACAGGTATCCTTTTGTAACTTCCCTTCGACTCCGCTTCAACTGCGCTGCCAACGACGAACTACCCGGCCTCTTGGCAGAGGCAGGCCTGCCGCGGGACATTGCGCGTTTAGTGACCGAATATGCCCCGCCCGCGTGCATACTGGATGGCAAACAACTGCGTCAGAGCTTGTTGAGGGGTGCACGCACCCCCGATTCTGACTCGGAGGACGAATTTTACCGCGATAATGGCACGTTGGAGTTGCAGGGGTTGGCTCTTGGGGCTGACGTGCCGTACGTGCTTGATGATTTTCTGAGGCTTTTCGGTGGTGAGCACAGGCTCCGCTTGGTTAAATGCACGCTCGCGCCGCCGACGGACGCACTAGCGTGGGCCAAAGCCCTGCAATTGCTGGCCGTCAGGATCAAGGAACTTTCTTTCCACGGCTGCGATTTCGTGGACGATAAGTTTGTTGCCGTGATGTTTGATCGTCTCTTGAGCCGGCAATGGGACGGGAGTCTGGAGAGCCTGGACCTCAGCGGCACGCGCGTCGAGTCGCTGCCCCCCAGGCTGCTGACGCGGCTCTCGGAGCTCAAACGCCTGCATCTGCCTAGTCTTGACGTGCTGGACGCGGCAGCCCAACGGCCTGACGTGCCGGTCTTAGCGAGCCTGCAAGAGCTGCGAGCTAACAGAGCAATCGCATGGACTTTGTTACCCAAGTACTTTGGTTTAATGAAGAACCTAAGTTGGCTGGAACTTAATTTAACAAACGATACGCACATTTGCGAGCTGCGCCTGGTGCAAGAGGCATGGCACGCGTGCCCGAGGCTGACTCGCTGGTGCCTACGCGACGCGAAAACAGGCGGCATGAGCTTCCAGTGCGCCCAAACGCTGTACCAACTGCACAGTCTGTGCAGCCAACGGGGCGCGTTGGTCTTGGACCTGCGAGGCACCAGACTGACTACTGATGAGCTGGAACAGCTGCCAACGTGGAGACTGGCCGCCTGCTTGTTTGACTTGCCGGTTTGAGCCAAAAGAAGAAGAACGAAAACGCTCATTTTTGTAAAATCCCTCCCGCCCCCAGGTCAGTCGAAATCCGCGCCTTGCCAGTGTGTATGCCGCAGACGGGGATCTGTCCTCTCCCCCCCCCCCCCTCCCACCAAAGTACAGATTTATTTCTTAGAATAAAAAGTCTGGCACCAAACCGAATTTGTTTTTTTTAATTATTTGTGCAATCTTGGCCATGCAAAACTTATCGGAACCCCATTTGCCCCGTCTGCTTAATTTGCAAGCTGATCTCTGGCGCCATGTGCTTATGTTCATGGATTGGACCGAGTTAGAGCCCCTTTGCCAAGCCAGCCGCAGATGCTCGGAACTGCTCCAAAACAAAAACGTTTGGAGGCGCTTGCACCTCAACACCGTGGCTTTGTGTAGTGACAAGGATACAAAGAGCTTCGCAAATTGGTGCAACGTTTGGCGCCGGGCGGGGGTCACCATTGGCCACGTGGACTTTCACTACGGATTCAGGCAAGAGCTGCTTTCGTCCGCCCTGCAGGGCCTGCGAGCTCTTAACATCAACCAGTTGTCGTTCAAGCAAAACGCTTGTGTGACGGACGCCGAGCTGGCGCACCTAGCGGGCTCTCACGGGCTGCACAGCCTTCACCTTGGCCGTTGCTTTCAAATCACAGATGTAGGACTAGCGCACCTAGCGAGCTTGCGCGGCTTGCGCAGCCTGAATTTGTGTGGCTGCTTCAGAATTACCAACGAGGGTTTGCAGCACCTGTCGGGTTTGCGTAATCTGCAACAACTCACACTCTACGACTGTCGAGGGATAAGCGACACGGGGCTAGCGCATTTGCAACAGCTCCGAGCGACGCAGTATTTAAATCTTGGCAGCTGCTCCCAAATCACGGACGCAGGGCTGGCGCATTTGTCCGAGATGCGCTAGCTCCGGGAGCTAAGCTTGGCCTTTTGCACACGCCTTTCAAACGCGGGGCTGGCGCGCTTGCGTAATTTCCCTGAGCTCCGGCGCCTGAGGCTAGCCGGATGCTCTGGGCTTACGGAAGAGAGCCTGCCTTACCTCCTGCAAATGCCTCGGCGCTTGCGGAAGCTAGACCTCTCTTATTGCCCGGGCATTACCGAAGCGGCGCAGGCAACGCTGACCGCCAAGCTTCCGGCTCTTTGTACAGTCGATCTGACAGTGTGCGGGGTCGACCTAGGCCTGCTAGCGTACCTAGCGCAGGAGAGTGCTTCTCCCTGCAAATGGGAAAGGGTTTAAGCCCGCGCCCCCCCCCCCCCTTGGGTCAATGGTACACTACGAAATCCGCGCCTTTCCAGTGTTTATGCCTTACTGCCGCAAGAGTGATGGTAGATATTAGCAACACTAGCAACGTGAGCAGGGTACAACGCAAAGATTTGACATACGGCCGGAGCAAAATGCACACCGTGAAGACAAGAGGTCGGCTGTCGTGTGCGGGTTTGCCGTCCTGTCGCAAGCAGAAGGCCAGGAAACAAACAACGAAGAAAAGGCTGGTCCAGAAGCTGCAAGCTAGAAGCCAATTAAAATAGCGCATTGTTTCAAAGACGAATATGAAATCCGCTGCATAAGGAATCTCTGCTCCAGTCTCTCTGTCAGCAGAGTTGTTGCACGTTATGCCAATGTCAAACGGGGCGAAGGCAGACCCGAATTCTGATTTCCGAAGGAATTTATAAGTGATGTTGCCAGCTATGTCAACCGAGCGAAAACCTGTTAGCATTCTATACAGCAAGGGAATCCCCTTGGCGTCTCGTTTTGGGTTTTCAACATCTACCGACAAAAGTAGAGTGTAGCCATGGCTGCAACGCAGGAATCCGCTGCAGCTAGTTTTCTGAAGTATTTTTTTGTGATTGAAGACGTAAGTCTCAACTGGCCGAACCTGGCAGTTTGTTTGGGCGACGACGTCCGCCAGGGCTAAGACTGCTAGCACGGAGTACCAGTGTAGCCGCATTTTTTTGCTGAATTTAGAGTTACAAAACATCGACGAGAAATTGTGCCATTTCCCCCCCGCCCGCCCTCCAAAATGGCGGCGGCGCTCCAATATCTGCTACGGGAAAGGGAAAAGGGAAGGAACGAAAAGCACGGGAGAGAGCGTGCAAATTCCGGTGTAACATTTGTCGCGAAATTCACCACAAACTGCGGCGAAGTCCGCAAATTCCGGCACCTTTCCCATTTGTCGCGACAATCGCAAACTACTGCCAAAGAAAAAAAAATTTTGGTGATTTTGGCACTGGAAAATTAGCCAGCCAAAATTGTTGGGGAAAGAAAAGCGGGAGGGGAAAATCTTGAGATTCCTCGCCCGCTTTGGTTTCCCCAAGAATTTTGCTAGTGTTATTTTCAAGTGCCGACCATTTCTCCAAATTTTTTTTCTTGTCGCGAAATTCACCACAAACTGCGGCGAAAGAAAGACGCCCGCAAATTCCGGTGCCACATTTGTCGCGAAATTCACCGCAAACTACTGCCAAAGAAAATTTTTTTTGGCGATTTTGGCACTTGCAAATTTCTAGCCAAAATTTTTGGGGAAAGAAAAGCGGGAGGGAAAAATCTTGCTTTTCCCCGCCCGCTTTGGTTTCCCCCAAAAATTTTACTAGCAAATTTGTCAGTGCCAAAATCACCCAAATTTTTTTTTCTTGGGCGTGCCGCAAATCTCTGCAAAAAAAGTGTGTCCGCAAATTCCGGTGCCACATTTGTCGCGAATTTCACCGCAAAACTGCGGTCAAAGAAAGGCGTCCGCTAATCTTGGCGCTTACCCATTTGTCGCGAAATTCACCGCAAACTACTGGCAAAGAAAAATTTTTTTTTGGCGATTTTGGCACTTGCAAATTTCTAACCAAAATTTTTGGGGAAAGAAAAGCGGGAGGGGAAAATCTTGAGATTCCCCGCCCGCTTTGGTTTCCCCCAAAAATTTTACTAGCAAATTTGTCAGTGCCAAAATCACCAAAAAAAATTTTTTTCTTGGGCGTGCCGCAAATTCCGGCACTTTCCCATTTGTCGCGAAATTCACCGCAAACTGCGGCCGAAAAAGTATTTTCGCAAATTCCGGCACTTTCCCATGTGTCGCGACAATCGCAAACTACTGCCAAAGAAAAAAAAATTTTTGGTGATTTTGGCACTGGAAAATTAGCCAGCCAAAATTGTTGGGGAAAGAAAAGCGGGGGGGGAAAATCTTGAGATTCCCCGCCCGCTTTGGTTTCCCCAAAAATTTTACTAGCAAATTTGTCAGTGCCAAAATCACCAACACTTTTTTTTTCTTGGGCGTGCCGCAAATCACGGCAAAAAGTGTGCCCGCAAATTCCGCTGCCACATTTGTCGCGAAATTCACCGCAAGCTGCGGCCAAAGAAAGACGTCCGCAAATCTCGGTGCCACATTTGTCGCGAAATTCACCGCAAACTGCGGGCAAAGAAAAGGCGTCCGCAAATTCCGGCACCTTTCGCATTTGTCGCGAAATTCACCGCAAACTACTACCAAAGGGCGTCCGTAAAATCCGGCACTTTCCACATTTGTCGCGACTGTCGCAAACAGTCCAAGCGGGCGCGACTGTACAAAAGAAAAAAGACGAAAAAAATCCTTTTATTTTGTTCAGAAAAAAAAGAAAAAAGCTCTACAGCCAAACTTTTGTTTTGTTTGTTTTTTTGCTTTTCATTCTACTAAAACAACACATTCGCGCAGCGCTAACGCCACTTCCGAGTTACCGTCACTTTCAGCGGCGTCGTACAATCCCGCCAGCCGCTCCCACGGCTGCGCACCGGCCGCCGCAGTCTGCCGGTCGTAGTACAAATAAAATAACGATAAGCCGGTCGGCCGCAACGGCGCCTGTCCTGCCTCAATTTGCGTCAGCAGTCGCTGCAGGCGCTCGAACCTAGACTGCAGCGGCGGGTCGTGAACGGTGTCGTCCACCAGAAAGTAGTGCGGGTTGAAGCGAATGCACACAATTGGCAAATCTCGAAAGTTCTCGTTGGCTGCTAGTGCCGTGTTAATTTCCAACATGCGCCCGAGCTCGCACAATGTGCCGGTGCGCAAACTCGTCGTTGCACAGCAGCAGCAGACATTTACGGTCCGCGGGCAGCGACTGGACGTTGAGCAAGTGGAAGTCGGGGCGCGCGCTGACATTTCCAGTGATCGGGGTGATCCGCTCGTTGCAGTGCTTGTAGAAGATTGCATTGGCAAAGTCGCGGTCGAACGCCCAGCCCTGAGCAGCGAGAAAATCTGCTAACTGATGTTCGCTCTTGAAACGCTTGGCAATGCCCTCGGACGTATGGCACCGTTGCACGTGGTCGTCGAACATGCGCAAGTCCCTGCAGCGCGTCGTGCATTCGACCAGGCCGGCGTTTGTACCGACTGTAGCTGTGCTGAACGACGCAAAGTTGCATGCGTGCTTCCACCTCTTGCTCTCCTCGTGCCTTCGCTCGTGTTGTCTCAAGTGTCCTGCGGACACAAAGCGCTGACTGCAATCGTTGCACTGGTATGGCCTGTCCCCCGAGTGGGAACGCAGGTGTATTGTGAGCGAGTTTGATTGCGTAAACGTCTGCTTGCATTCAGGGCACTGGTACGGCCTGTCCCCCGAGTGGGTACGAAGGTGTGATTTGAGCGCGCTAGGGTGCACAAACTTCTTCGCGCATACATGGCACTGGTACGGTCGTTCACCCGAGTGGATACGAATATGACTCTTAAGATTGTTTGCCTTTACAAACGACATAGTGCATTGCGTACAACCGTAACGCTTTTCACCAGTGTGGATTCGTCTGTGATCACGAAGGTTGCTCGAGTGCGCAAATTTTCTCTGACATAAATCGCACGAAAACGGGGTTTCGCCCGTGTGGATACGAATGTGACTTTTGAGCGAGCCTGATTGCGCAAACCTTTTCCCGCATTGATCGCAAGCAAAGGGTTTAATGCCTGTATGAACGCGTTTGTGTGTAGTAAGGTTTGCAGATGAGGTGAAGGCTGCGGGGCATTTGTTGCAACGGAACGGCTTGGTTCCTGTGTGGATTAGTCTGTGAGCATTAAGATTTCGTGCACGAACAAAGGTGGCGTTGCATTGATCACAAACAAAGGGTCTACTCCCTTCGTGAATGCGTTCATGTTCAGCAAGCAGACTTGCACGCGCAAATTTGGCAGGACACTGCTTGCAGGCAAACGGCTTGTCACCGCCGTGCACGAAGCTGTGGTTGCTAAGATGTATCAACTGTACAAACCTTCTGCCACAAACAGAGCAAGCGTAGGGGCGCTCACCACTGTGCGTGCGTACATGAACTCTGAGCTTGCTTGGTGTCACGAAGCGTTTGTTGCAATGTTCACAGACAAATCGCCTTTCCTTTGTGGTTTTTGTTGTTGGCTGTGGCTCACAGAGAGACCGCGCTTGCTCGGGCGGCGCGGCAGTCGTCTGTTCTTCCCGCTGTTCTGCGTCTGTCCGAGCTTCGTCATCTGCGACAGTGTCGCCCTCGGCACGGTTCGGCTTCGTACCAAGGTCTGTCGGGGTTGCATGTCGAATACATGCCGTTGGCCACTCACGGTCCTGACAGACAGTAGCGACGGTCGCGAGGTTTTCTTCCATATAGCAAAGTTCACAGGCCGGGCGATCAGCGGATTCCGCGCCTGCTCGCCATTCCTTAAACACAAGCTTTTTGTCGTCTACTACCTTGA
Organism: Paulinella micropora; assembly: GCA_019918135.1. Classification (NCBI taxonomy): domain Eukaryota; phylum Cercozoa; class Imbricatea; order Euglyphida; family Paulinellidae; genus Paulinella; species Paulinella micropora. Next base: position 63,050 of record WBZZ01005613.1, read on the forward strand.
AGGCTGCGCCGTAGTGCTGTAGCATCTTGACTCCCGGCCTCTTGGACACAAACGGCTCGGCGCTGGCCAGTCGCTGCAGCCACAACTGGACAGCGGACGACACCGGCGCGACAGTGTCACGTCGTGGGCGCTTCTGGCTGCTCTGGTTGCCTTCGTCCAGCCGGCGCTTCTTCTTGACGGATTTTCGCGCGTGAGCAGTACAAAGCCTGGAACGCAATGAGCGAGAGTCAGCCAACCGCACGCGGCCGCGACGCACGAAACAGCGCTCGCACGCCTGCAGCCACTGCGTCACACCCTCGGTGCGGTAGACCAGTCCGCTATCGCGCACGCACAAGCTCGCTTCGTCTAGTACTGCCACTGCGTCGCGGCTGCCATATTTGCGCACAAAGTGCCGCACGGCGCGGCTGTCCATTCTTTGCTTGTTTCTCCCGTTTGCTTTTTTGGGCTGTCTCACACATTTCCTCCCTCCCTAAATTTCTTTCCCGAGCGTGCTTTGGCGCGGCCCCCCCCTTTTACACACAGCGGCCCCCCCCCTCATACACATACTCCCTCTCTTCCCCCTCCCCGCGCCTGTCCGACTTCGCAATCTGCTTTCTCACAGTTTTTCTTCTTTTCTGTGTGTCTTTTTTTTGGTGATGTGTGACCGGCCCCCCCCCCCCCTTTCGACCCCCCTTTCTGTCTGTCAACATTCACAATGGGCAGGGCCACGCTAAGCGACAAAGCCCCTAAAAGAATGGGAGTGCCGGTTTCTGTTCACGCACGAAGAAAGAGTCCGGACTTGTGTTCCATTAGCTAAGCTGTTGCAAATCTGGTGGGATTTTATAAAACAAAATAGTCTGTACCAATGTTTACCACAACAGCCAATCTTTTAATTAAAAAAAAACAGTAAGCGAAAAATCTAATGCGAGGGGACTAGGCCTGCCGGGGGTTGGACGAAATTTGAAAGTAAGCATGCTCCCACTTCTGGCAGCTGGCCCGACACAAAACGCCAGTACATAGATCCACGCTTTGACACTTTATCCAGAGTTTCGTTCACAAAAATCTTGCCATTCTTTTCAAACATAGCGCGCTCAAACGGATCCTCCTCGAGCTGCGCGTAGCCCGCGCGGCTTATGGGCAGGGGCTGGCCTTTTAGGCACATGGTGGAAGCCAGGAGCTGCGTGTGGCAGAAGTCGAGCTCGCCGAGGCCGCTGAGCGCCTTCCTGAGCTCGGAAGACAGCGCCGTGCAACAGGCCTCGATGCCGAGTGCCTGGAAGGCTACGAGCGGGTCCGTAATTTCGAGTGACTCGGGAACCCACTCGGGCCTGGCCAGCAGGCGCCGCGCTTGTGCGAGCGTGGTGCGCCCGGGGCGCATCTGCACGGAGAGCAGCCCGTCGGCGGGTGACAGGTCGATGGCGTCGACGCCAACAGCGGGTTGCATGGTGGCCAGCGCCTGGCGCAGCAGGCTCTCGCAGTAGAGCTGGGTGTGGTTGTACTGGTAGGTATCAAAGCGGGACCGCGCGGGCGGGGGTGCGCGGTCCTTTTTGCGAATTTTTTTGCTGCTGCACACGCGCAGCAGCACGCACGTCCACTGTTTCTCGGCGGACGCCCAGGCGGAGCAAACAGCAAAGGTCGGGAGCTGCGAACGCAGCAGCCCGGCCAGCTGCAGCCCGCCGTCCGCAAAGCCGTGCGCCCTGGCAACGGCGTCGTCGAAGGTGACGAGGGCGCCCTGGCGCGAGACTTTGGACCACATCGTAGCGGTGCGCGCTTGGACGGCACTGGCACCGTCTGCTGAGAGCGCTTGCGGCCCTTGCGGGCTGAGAGCGCTTGCGGCCCTTGCGGGCTGAGAGCGTCGCGGCCTTTGGCGGCGGCGGCGGCTGTCGGCGGCAGCGCAGGCCCCGCAGGTGGTCTACGTCCTGCACGTGCAGCCGCAGATCGGGCAGCCCCAGCTCGAGCAAGGCCTGGTGGTAGTCGTCAAAAGAGTAGAGCGCGACGCAGAGGTTGGTGATGGGCGCCCGCTGCAGCAGGGCGCGCAGCTTAAAGGAGTCGCTGCTGCGGTCGAGCACGCGGACGCCAGCGCGCCTGGCCGGGTCGACGGCCCTCCACTTGGCGACCTCGTCGGCGCTGCGCAGCCGCCCACGCAGCAGGAAATCCTGGCCCTTGGACTGCAGCCTCGTGAGGGCCAGGATGCGGGGGTGGCCCTCGGTGGAGCGGATGGTATTGGACGGCTTGTGGCGCGTGTTGAGCGTGAGCTGCGTGCCCAGATGCCCGTAGAACGACGCGGCGACGCCGCCCATGGAGTAGCCGAACGGCAGGCGGTGCACCTGGAAGCAGTACAGCACCTGCTTGAGTAAGATTTCCAGCAGCGGCAGGGAAAGGCGGTACACGTTAGTCACGCGCCACGCGGTGAGCTCCGAGGCGACGTAGGCCTGGTGCACGCACCAGGCGTCGTCACCGGGCACCTGGCACAGGTAAGAGAGCAGGCGCGTCACCAGCGCCCGCACGGGCGCCGCCTGTGCGGGCGCGCAATTGTCGCTGGGGTGCGCGCGCCGCAGCCTCTCGGCCAGCACGGGCAGGGCAAAGACGGTGCGCGGCAGCCAGTCGCGGCGACCGTCGGCGGCCCACGCCAGCTCCTCGAACAGCAGCCCCGAGCGCACCAGGCGCTCGCGCTCCTCGCAGTCGTCGCGGTTGTCGCCGAGCAGCGCCTGAGAGACGTTGGCGACGAGCGCGGCGCAGTTGGCGCAGGGCAAACATCTTCGGCCAAGGCAGACGTGTAACGTGGGGTGCAGCGCACACTGCAACAGTTCGCGGAACCACACGTCCGCGAGTGCCGACTGCACTGGTCGTTGCGCGGCGCCGTCCACGACCCGCCCGGGCACGCGGACGACGTCGAGGCCGCCCCTAATTAGCAGGCCCGGCAGGACGTACAGGACGTCCTGCAGCGCGAAGCTGAGTGAGTGCTGGAAGTAGCCCGTGGTGGCCACGGTGCGCGACCCATGACCTCGCGCGCGGACACCATGTGCCAGCCGTACTCGCGCACCGTGAGGCCCGACATGAAGGAATTGGTGACGAAGCCGTTGTCGAAGGGATCGTCGTAGCGCGAGTACGCGCTGCGCCGCCCGCACAAACTCGGCGAGATCAGCGCCCGCAGGTCGTCAATGGAACCCTTGGCGCCGGACGCCACGCTGCCCCTGAGCCCGCGGATATTTGCGTTATAACGGTCGCGCTGGTGCTGGGCTGCGAGCTGCTGCAGCTGGGCGGTGCGCACGGCACACTGCTGGCGGAAGGTGTCCTCCACGCACGACTGCGCTTGCAGCCTCAAGCGCAGCCTGTGTTCCCGAGACAGCCACGAGAAACGACCCGGCAGCTGTGCGACAGTCGGCGGCGCAGCCAGGGCCGGCGTGCCGGCAACCATGGCGCTCCAGGGATTGTCGTGCACGAGCTCGGCCAGGCTGACAGTGGTGCTGTGGCGTTCGTTGGACCAGAGCACGAAAACGCTGACACAGTTGAGAAACAGGGCCGCCCACTCGGGCCCGTAGTCGGCGTGCAGCAGCTTGGTGAGGCTGGTGGCGCCCTGCCCGAGCCAGGCCTTGTTCCACCTCGTGGCGCACCGCCACTCGGCCCCTGAACCGTCGCAATGGACCCAGGGCGGCACGAAGCCCTGCGGCAGAAACGTGGCGACCACGTCCCAGCAAGACCACTCAACCTCGCCGTCCGCCGGCTGTGGCAGCTGGGGCGGCAAAGCGATCCGAGCGCCGCGCGGCGTAGGCACGTGCTGTTCCAGCAGCGCGTACAACTGCAGCAGCTCCTCCTGCCGGAACGTTTGGTTCGTGTTCAGTGCGTGGAACAGCACGGCCAGGTTGTCCTGCGCCAGCCTAACCACGTTCTCACCCGCCGCACGCGACGTGGCTAGCAGCGCGGAGCCCATGGTCTCCTCGGAGCTCCAGCAACACTGCAAATTTTGCAGCGCGATGACCGTGACCACGTCGCCGTCATTGTCGCCGTTAAAGGGTATTTCTTCAATCGGGTTCAGCGCGACGCAGTATTGCTGCGGGGCCGCCGTGGCGAAGAGCGGCGCGCGAGGCGCGAGCACAGTAAACACGCGCGCGCTCTGTGGCGAGAGCGTGGGCTGGCGGTTAACGACGACCTTGCTGCCCTCGGTGAGGCTGAACTCCAAGGCATCGCCCACCTCGATGTGCGACGAGTAGTCTCCGGGCAGCTGCTCTAGCGATACCTTCGTCCCTGCGCGCCAGCGGTGCCCGAGGTTCGGGTACACGTCGTTGTACAGCAGGTCGTCGCTGCAGTCCAGCAGCTGCAGCACCTCACACTCGCGCCGCGAGGTTCGCGCTTCTTCTAGCAGCCGCCGACGATCCGCGAGCTCGGCCCGGGCGCGCTGCACGCGGTCCGCGGCCGTGCGGACGGCCGCGATGTTGTGTGCGCCAACTAAGATTTTCTCCCGCAGCGTGCGCAGCATGCCGAGCCCCAGCGCGACGTAGCCCATAGGCACGAGCGCGTTGCAGATCGGCACGCCGCGGGCCGAGTGGTCGATGCGCTTGCCCAGCCCGTTCTTGCGGAACTCACCGTCCTTCTTGCCCAGCAGCTCGCTGAGTTTCCTGGACACCTGCCCGAGCTGGTTTTCGAGCGCGCAGTCGCCGCCGCCGCCGCCACGGCTGAAAATCGCGCGCCAACAAAAGTAAGCAGAGTTGAGCGTCTGTTGGTATTCCTTGGCGAGCGGGTCAGCAGCCAGCTCGGCGGACAACAAGGCCCCTGCCGGCACCGGCACCGTTGCTACCGTTTCTTCCCACGACTGCCGCACCTCAACCCTATAGCTAAAACCCTAATCCTAACCCTAACCCTAATCTAACTCTCAATCTTACCAAGTTAACCCTAACCCTAACCATCAGCCCTAACCCTAACCCTAACCCTAACCCTAGCACTAACCCTAACCCTCAACCTTACCGTAACTAACCCTAACCCTAACCCTAACCCTAACCCTCAACCTAGGTCTAACCCTAACCACAGTGTTACTCAGCCGGTCACTCAGTCAGTGAGACCACAGTGTCAGTCAGCCGGCAGTGTTACTCAGCCGGTCACTCAGTCAGTGAGACCACATTGTCAGTCAGCCGGCACAGCCATTCAGTTTAGTAAATCGGTCAATCAGTCAGTCAGTTTAGTAAATCGGTGAGCATAGTAAGAAAAAAAATACTGAGAGGACACTCTTCATTGTTTTCACCCGCCGAATAGCAGCACTAGCACTGACTGGGTATCCTACACTAGTACTAAACACCGTCAGTGCAGGGGGCTGCAGGAAGCGAGTGTTAATCATTGAAGAACGCTCAGGCATGCGGTTTTCGTAAAGCTGAAAAGGAAGCATGTAAATAGGCAAACCTCAAGTAAAAAACGGGAGCCCGGGCCAACTAAGAGAGAAGACTCACTGATGATGGCAGACTAACGGGGAGAAGAGAGGGAAGAAGAAAAAGACAGGAGCAGCAGAGAGTCACCCGCTTGCGCACAGGAAGAAGACAGTGTGAACAAGAGAGGTGAAGGAGAAGGAAAGGGTAACTTAAATTCCAACAATAGAGTTTTACATTTAATCTCATCTTTGCTTCAACAATGCGATGCCATTTGTGAAACATCTGCAATCACGATGATTACAAAAAACCACAAAGTCTTGTCCAACCAAATGTACAAATGTGCTGATCACCGCTTAGCTTTCCGAAGAAATCCGAAAAATTCCCTTGGAGTTTATCCTATTTTCCACTGCTCGCACTTCCTCCCAGGAACGGCGTTCCATGCTTGGACCTTGATCGTCGTCCTGTCGCAAAAGCAGATGCCCAACAAGCACATCCTTGCTTCTGACCTCCGTTTCCAGTGGCTGGTAATGTGCTGGTACATGATTTCTAAATGTCGAGGTGACTTAACTCTGGCGTCTTTGGCATCACGGAATAGAGGCAGAAAAGTCTGACAACCTCTTTCGGATTGAAACCACGACCATACATGCAAGTAGAAAAACACGTTACCCTGACTGCGTCGTGGTTGCAAGGGCACGACACAACCAATCTGGACATACTCACCGTGTTTAACAGCCACAAGCTCCCCAACCTGATACATTCTGTCACCACTTTGTTGCTCGCATGTTTTTATGAACTGTTTCATCCACATCTTCATCTTCTGTGTGAGAGTTTCACGCTGGGCTTTTTCCATCGTGACCCGAAGTGGAATTTTGACCCATTGATCACACGGGGAATTCTGAAAGGGGCTGTCGCCACTTGGGCTTGGTCAACCTATTTATTACATGTAGCAATTGTGTACGATGCAGCAGGCGTCGATTCATCGTCATAATCACTGTGTATTGAATAGCTCCAGTCTTTATGAAAAAAAAAAGGAAGAAAGGTTTACTACAAGAAGAAAAAAAAAGAAAGATGTAAGACAAACTATAATCATCAAGTGATATGGCCCCAATGAGTGCAGAAACTAATGTGATACCGGAACCAAATCGAAATGAATGCTCAGCAGTCAGGCTCCATAGAAAAAGAAACATAAAATGAGAGGAGAGAGAGAGAACAGAGAGAGAGAGAGAGAGAGGAGAGAGAGAGAGAGAGAGAGCGGAGAACAAAAAACCAAAATGTAATGATCAAACAAAAACAAACAAACAAACCAGACAGGGGCAGGGAGACATTAATTAAATACAAGGGCACACTGTAGAGGTCAGAAAGAACCACACATAACGCAAATAAGATCGATCGACACAGTCTGTACAGTCTGTGAAACTACAGTTAAGGGACTAACGAATTTGCTGTTTGTCTTGATTTCTGTTCTGTGTTTTGGTTTTTAGTTCTGTTATTTCTTTTACTTAGAGGACAGAAAGGGACCAGTTCCAGACGTTGCAAAAAGAAAGCATAAAACGCATCCTCAGTGCCAAACAGTAAGCGATCTAATTTGATCTTGCGTCGCATCTCCTTGTCCTTCCTCTCTAAGTATACCGCCATAATCATCCCTTCTTTGTATTCGTCCGTGGCGCTAGCCCATGGCCACTGAGGTACACCCTTCAAACGCACCACAATGTCGTCGTTCACCAGGTACCAGTACAAGGTCCAGAACACAAAGCACCAGTAATGACTGGCAACTCTGTTCCTCGAACGATTTCGCACGAGCAAACAGTCGTGTCAAATTTCACCGTGCATTCCCCGGGTTTTCCCCAAACCTTTTGATTCCAGGCTTGTGCAGCCCTTGGCACTGACATTTTCAGGTCCATGTCCATAGCTACATCAAAGCAAGAGAACCGCGTAGAATTAGCTTCACATTGAAAGCGATTGATTCCTAGTTGGATATACTTGGGCCACTCATACAAACACTGAACTTTCAAGCACCGTGACTTTCCACATTTGTCGTCCTGCAGGAGGCTGCTGGTTAGGCGGTGCGCATTGTTAGGCCTTCCACACGCGCTGCACTTCAGCCTTGCACATTTCTTGCACGTCGTTCTTCCCTCCATCACTTTCGGCAGCAAAGCGGACATCAACATATCCCGCAATGACTGAATGTCTCCGGAAGCGTGGGAAGCGTTGATTGGCTGCAGTCGTAACACCCAGTCCAACCAATCCTCAATTCCTCTCCCACTCTCCCTTTCTTGCTTGCACAACCACCCTTTATCACCTCCGCATCCGTCAGCCATGCACATCATGACTTCAACTGTCAAGGGTCTTTATCTGCTAGGGGCGGCAATCCATTCACATGATCTCACTTCTGACACGAAATTTCCTTCAGATCGTGGGACGGTCCTGGTCGCATTCAGAATCATTTCCGTCGCCAGAATTGCGTGCTCTTCCTCTAGCACAGCTCCTTGCCTCTGTGCATTTTTCCAACGACGCCAAAAAAGTCGCTTTCCACAGGAACATCCTGCAGAGATTTCACCAAGAAGAGCACTGCCCGCCACACACAGCAGACATCGCAACTTGGCCAGTCACCTTCCTTCCACGGTTGCGTCATCATGCTGGCCAAGTGAACTTCATTCTGCCTCCATACCTCCTCCATCCCTTCGGATTCCTTAGTCGAATTTTGATTACCTGCGGGAAGGGGCATTCTTAAAGGCTGATTTCCTAAACAGCCCATCTCACACATTAACGCTGCATTGGAAAAACAATAAAATGAGTTATTCTTCTGCCCTCGAGGGTAGCACCTCCACCTAGGCTGCAACCAAGTGCTCTTCGCTATTTGCAACGACGTTTGCAAGAAGGTATTCTTCGCTGTCGAGTGTTCAAACAAAGCACCCTGCAGTTGCTGTGTCCCTGATCGCTTACGCAAACGCTTGCGTTTTTTGGAGACACGTGCATCCGGCACGGTGTCACCAGCGGCAGGCTTCTTCCCAGAATGAGGGGTCTTGGATTCCTCAGGCTTTGTATCACTTGACGCGGAGTCAGGCCCCGGCCTGACGTCCCTTCTGCGCTTCGCGAAAGCCGAGCGGACACAATTTTTTTCACCCTTGCTCCTTTTCCGCATCCACTTGCTAGGAGATTGGGAATTGGGAGTCCTTCTGACACCTTCCTTGTCCCTTTTGCTACGTTTCCGCGTTCCTTTGCCACGGGGCTGGGAATAAGGAGGAGCTTTATGTCCCTGCGTCGCGCGGTCCACTTTTTCCAAAACTGTGCCATCTTTCTGCTCTTTTCGCTGATACCATGCATCCCTCTGTGACGGGGTCAAACGTTTGTGAATGCCATGAAAAGGAGTCCTTGGTTGCAGTTCGCGCCTTCCCGCACGCACATCCATGGGACACGCCATGGTCACCAGTGTGTGCACGTTCACCTTCCCTTGGATACAGTTCCTGCGCCAAACAGAATACCATACTACAAAACCATTCAACACTCAATAAAACAACTGTGGGTTTAGGTTATTACTGGGACAAGTAAATCAAAAATAAGATCACCGCAACTATGAAAACTGTAATAGAGTTGCGCTTGCCTGGAGATCGAACCCCAATCAAAAATGAGCTATCAGGACTAACAAACTCTCAGTCACGTTGTCAGGACATGCGGATGCAAATCCAACCGCACCAAAGATTGAACTACTAAGCAGGACTAGAAATAATCCCACTCAACCTGAGTTACTTACTCAGGTTGGGCATGCGAGCACTGGGGCTGCGCATGCCCGCCGGAAATCTCGTGAGATTTAATGATAATACAAAGGTTGCCACTCACAAAATTTTGAAAAACACAAGCCCGCGACCTAACCAATGGAAATACAGCAGGAGAAGCATGCTGCATTGCAACTACGGGCAATTATCACCAGACCCAACTACTAAATCTTTTTCTGAGATGATTTCCTTCTGCTGGACCGCCTCACCTCTGTTGGTACATGGTCCAATCGCGTTTGCGTCGCACTCCTCACCTGATTAGAAGCACCTGCCTTCTCCTTTCTCTGCGCATGCTTTACTCCGAGCACATAAAAGTCCCAACCCTGCTCGCTTTTGCCCCGCACGTAATTCACCAAAGCTTTCCACTGCCCTAAATCCATCTGTCCTTGCTTGCCCCCAGTTTTCATGCGGATGATCCTGCTTATCACCGTGCAATTTGCGTCCCAATTCATTTTCATCACATATAGATCAGTGGCATTTGATGCACATTTGAGATCGTGCGTCACAAAATATTTCGGGTTGGATTCTCCGTCGCCATACAAGGGCGCCAGGTTCTTGTACAAACGTTCGGGGACTAGCTTGCCTTTTCTTGCCGCTGTAGCACACGCTGCCTGCGCCTCCGGAAGTGGCTTCGGTGCCCACATATGTAGTTTTCCATTTCGGTAATCCTTGTCCGCCTTCAGAACTTTTCCTACGTACACAGTTTTGGCAATTTCAACCGCCACAAGGACCTCCGGGTCGAAATCCCCAGCGCGTGTCCGCAGCATCAGATTCTCTTGCTCCTTTTTCAGCAACCTCTGGAAAATTTTGCTGTCCACAGGTTCTCTTGCTGCGGCGTTCATCAACAACTCGCCTGGAATCTATTTAAATACAAACATGCAAACACGAGGCCCCACACAAAAAATTTTTCACCACCACCAATATGCAGTGCAATGCCCAATTTTACTTTAGCTTGAGAACAATTTGCATGGAAAACATTCATTCAGCCATCACTGTCAACACCAACCACCAACACCACCACACCCTCTTCACACCAATCTTCTTTTCCCACATTCATGATTATTCAATCGGTTTCAATCGTGTAACTTCTGTGATTTACCCGCGACAGAACATTCTGGCGGAGATGGTTATACACTTCAGGACTCAATTGCAACAGGGAGATGTCACATTCCTTATGAGGGTCATCCCTTTCGTAGAAAACCGCGTACACCATCCCTGCCACACCCTTCGCACTTTTCCATCGTGACACAGACTCTAGTTTGTGTGGGCGAAAACGTCTGGGCATGGCAGTGACGCGGCTGTCATCAACCCGTACCCACCTTTTCAAACTGTCGGACCACACGAACGCCCAGTAATGCCCAAGCATGCTTATCGAAGACAAGTCATGCACCAAGACAGACTTCAGGCGGTACAACGGAGCGTTGGAATCTTGAAGTTTTTTCTCTTCCCAGGCCTCTGGATCCCAGGTCATCCCCTCCTCTGGGACACGCAAAGTCTCTGGCACCTCCACTGGCCATGTCATGATCCACGTGTCGTGCTCAACCTGCCCCAGGACATCTTCACCTTGCAGACACGCCCCTCTCTGAATCGTCAGTCGCAGCGTCTTCGGCCATCGGTACAACAAGGGCACTTTCGCCCACCCTTTCGTCTTGCTCCTTTCCGCAGCGTTGGCAAAAATACATTTGATGATCTCCTGTAAATTCGGGCTCAAAAACGTGCCTCAGCATGCTTTTTACGCTTTGCTTGGTGGAACCGTCCTTTGAAAGTGGATGCAGCAACAGACCACATTGCCCGTGGAGTTCTAGGTTTGGTTGTGGTTGCAGCCACCTGCGCCTTGCTTCACACATCTTGCACGCAAAACATTCCACGATAAACAGTTCCTTGGCTGCAAAACCTTCCACGTCAGCGATAGCTGTCCCTGTGATGAAGGCACGTTCCGTGGGCCTGCCTCCACAAGTACTGAGCTTTGACAACCACGATTGTCCACTCGGGCCCCGTATCGTGGCACGTGCTTCCTCCTGAATAGCTTCCAGCCTTTCCATGGCGTCCTGCTGATCCCCAATATCCTGCACATTCAAGGTGAGCCACGTTTGCCTTGGGTCGATGATGACAGGCTTGGCCGCACTCACGCCATGCACCCCCTTGCGCAAAGATTTCAAGGCACAGTCCGGGCAGCCGTCAGTGAAACAGACTTTTCCCTGTCCCCTGGTCTGAGAAAATGCAAATTCACAAACCACCGGAGCATTTAGGCAGCATGCATTTCCGACATTTTTCAGTCCCGCGTGAGTAATCACGAATGCAACTGAATCAGAAGAACTTTCGCTTGGTGACTCATCCTGGCCCTCCCTATCACCTTGTGCACCTGTTGAGAAAGCCTTTGCCTTTGCATCACCAGAGTCACCTGCAAGTTCGCAATCGTCGGCACCATCTTGCACTGGTGACAGCGTTTCATCACCCGGAGAGAACAGCGGGACCAAAGATCTGCGTTGGCCTGCACGTTTGCCTTTTGGCGTTGCTACCAAAGGATCGCTGGACTTGGTTTTTTGCTGCTTCCTGGTGTCGTCCCAACCGACGAGGACTCGCGGAGCCCATCTGTAGGTTTGCGCTTCCGCGTATTTCCCAAAGGCTCGCTCGACGACTTGGTTTTCTTCCTCCTTGCTGGTGTCGTCCCAACCGACGAGGAGGACTCGCGGGGCCCATCTGCACTCTTGCGTTTTGGCGTAGCTCCCAACTGCTCGCTGGACTTGGGCTTCTTGCTTTTTTCTGCTGGTGTCGTTGAGGTGGACTTGGAATGGCTTTTACGAACACGTCGTTTCTTGGTACTAGGTTGTGGTGAAGGTCCAGC
>WBZZ01005613.1:80000-92500 GCA_019918135.1 Paulinella micropora
CAGAAAAGCGGTTCTGCCAAGCCTTGTCGGTTGCAAAACGTAACGTTGCCAAACAGCATTCAAAAAAGCCTGTATGAGACCCGCTTTGCGAGTATATTCGTGGTTACTAGACCAACTCACATTTTTTTCCTGCTCACCATTCCAGCAGGGCATGGAATTGCAAGAATCCAGTAACACAACAGCTGGTGACCCTAACCTGAACTTCATTTGAGGATTCTTCTCGTTTCAAGACGCAATTCCTCACGAACTGTCGAAGATGCCAAACAATAAAAAGAATCCAGTAACCATTCTCTGTCGGATATTTGGGATCAGGAATGTGACAAGGAATGACGAGATGGTCTTTCTTGAAAAACCTGAATGACTGCATACACATTTGATTAGAACAAGGTAATTTAACCAATTGAAATAACCAACAACAACCGAATGAAATGCAAATAACACAACACCAACATTATTGTAATAATTAATACGTGTTCAAAAATACATTTACGATTGCGGGTGCTTGACCCACTTGTCAAAAAAGCGGTCGGGTACTACATTGCGACGATCTTGGGAAACTGCTGCTTCCAACTGTGGAACGAAGTAAGAGTTGAATACATGCACGTCATTCAACGACCGTCCGCTCAACAGTACAAGGCTTCTCAGTAACCAGTTGCAAAGGTCATCTTTCATAAGTCCCTTTTCAACCACACCTTGAATCTGGCAACATGCGCGCCTCTCCCGGCAGCAGAAACATCACAAACAGCAGGAATGCCGGCAATGGTGCAAGCAGCAGTGATCCTTCTGTTACCTTCGACTATTTGCGCATATGCACAGACCCCGCAGACATGCATCTAGACTCCAAAAAAGGGACGAAAATAACGTATCCCCTTGTATATAGTGTGAGGGGAGCTGTTCCGGCAACCGACGATGTGAGGTTCTGCCATGTCCAAGAATGTCCATACCGAGTTTGTGCGCACTGCTGCGAGGACGTCACAGACAATCAGGTTTTCGCATCTCACTTCAAGTGGTTTTTAGATAAACGAAAGGGCCCAGTTCCTACTTCTTGCGGGAACAAGGACAGGAAGAAAGCCTTGCGTGCCAGTAATGGCAGCGCCAGCAGCAGCAGCAATGGAACGCCCAGCAGCAGGAGCCACGGAAATTCCAGCAGCAGCAGCGGCAGCAGCAGCACCAGCCTCTGCAGCAGCAGCACCAGCTCTGCAGCAGCAGCAGCAGCAGCGGCAACGAAACGTCCAGCAACGCAGCAGGAGCCACGGAAATTCCAGCAGCCTCAGCAGCAGCAGCGGCGCTACTACTAGCAGCAGAGGCACCGACAGCCTTGCTAAAGAAAGAGGTCCTGAATCTTGGGAAAGCCTTGAACGGATAAAAAGGTTGAAGTGGCTCTTGAATGAACCAACCTTGAAAAAATCAATCCAAGAATGCGACGGTCCTGCCAACTGTAATAGCAGAACTTGTCGATGGTGGGGTGAAGCAGACTCAGACTGGCATTGCAAAACCAGGGTGAATTCCCCAAGACCAAGATGTGAGAATTGTCAGCGTCCAGAGCTTGGCAATCACAGATTTAGCTGGGATATTCGGTTATCCAGAACTGGGAACCGAGAGCTCCATGATGACGGGTATTGCTCTTATGGTGTATCGAGGCTTCTTGCGACCAAGCTGTGCTTGGAGTTTGTACTGCAACTTGTAGAAGGCAATACAACAAGATATGGAGATGCTTGTGTCATCGCACCTTCCGGGAAGCGTCGTGGTGCTTATGAATCCAGCATACTGCTGCGGGTCGCAAGTATGCGTCAGGCTACGATTTTCCTCTTCTTTTTGGAACAGACAAAATTTTCTGATGTAGTAATATCTCTGATATGTTCATATGTCCAGTCTTGGATATGAACATTTGGAGATAACGAACGCTCTATGATGTGTCTCGCTATGGTATTCTCAAATTTGATGATGCATGTGGCAGGGATAACACTGTCAATGAGATGCAGCATGTGACATCGTCGACCGATTGATTCCAATCGCGGACAATCGATGTAGAATCTTGGTTAAATGATTCTTCATTAAAGTAAACATTTAAGATAACTTGAATTGCTCTGAACAGCTTGTTCATTTTAGACTGTGATCCGTGTCAGTAGGTGTACTTTCCTCACAGGCTAACCAGTTGCGAATCTTCGACTGTCATGACATCAATGTCGTTCCGATCACGCAAGTACGGACGCCCGATCTGTGTGTGTGCGTGTGTGTGTTTGTGTTGTTGCTGCTGTTCTTGTCGTTGTATTACTATGTTGCTGATTCTGATGCCGCTACTTGGAGAAGCGCTGATGCTGACACTTGGAGCAGCGCTGTTGCTGCTACTTGAAGAAGCGCTGTTGCTGCTACTTGAAGAAGCGCTGTTGCTGCTACGTAAACTTTTAGAATCGCTTTTAGCATCGGCGTTGCTGACACTTGGAGCAGCACTGTTGCTGCTACTTGAAGAAGCGCTGTTGCTGCTACTTAGGGAAGCGCTGTCGCCGCTGGGGCTGTTGCCGCTTTGGTCAGTTTTCAGCATTCGAAAGGGCGACATGTCAGGGTACACACCCATTACACAGCAACCATGACCTATACGAGTGGGAGGTGACCATACACAGACTCTTTGTGTCCCCTCAATGATGCGTCTCGCTCGCAAATACAGAAAGAATCCGTCAATTTCGGCACCCAGGTCCTTTCTTAGCAGGTTCCAGCTCCCCACGCTGTGCGCGTCCGAGTCCCTCGCGTGCTTGTGTGCACCTCCGAAACACAGGTCGGCGTTAGCCTGATGTCCATCGCGTACAGAGTTCACGAAGCGATAACAGTGCCTCGGTGGACATACCACGTGGTAATGATGCTGCAAGTCCTTGGAGACTGGCTGGCAGGCCAGGGCATCGCTGCAAAACGGTAACTCAAGCAGTTTCCTGTCTCCATCTGGACCTCTGTAGTCGAGTTCGTCGTGAAGATCTCGGGTGCATAAACGGACTTGTATGTGCGGCGAGTTTGCTTCAACTTCTGGATGCACCCACACCATCCCGAACACCTCACCGGCCGTGATGGTTTTCCTTGCTGTCTCGATAATAGTATTAGCAAACGACTGTTCCAACTGGACAAACCGCGACACGGGGATGCTACTTTTGAGTTTGAGCAACCCAGATTCATCGTCACCAACACGCGTCGTAAAACGGTGGTACATAGAAGACCTTTCACTCACTCTGGCAGTTAACACAGCAACAAACTCATACGACAATTGCGATGCGTGAGTCCACCTCTTGGACGGCGAAGCATTGGGCCAAGCATACAAAACCTCGCACGAGAAGTCATCCATGGTCTCTGGTGGTACTTGTGTCTGTTCTTTTGGAAGTTCCCGCCGTTGCCGCGCATCAGGCAAATGCAACTCTCCCAAACGCCGACGCGTCACATACACCTCCATACTCACCTCCGCCGAACAAACTAGGTTACGCTCTTGGCCATAAACCGTCCTATTATGTTGGTACAACCAGCGGCGTTGCATCAAGTTGGCTGGAGTTAAATGCACCATGCTGTTCACGGATGTGCTCCAGCGCACAATGCATCTGTTCTTTGCTTGGTTGGTACTTCATCTTGTCGTCGATGTCCACCATGACGCGCTTGAGAAACGCCAGAGGGTATGTGGCAGTTTGCTGACAGAATTTCATATTGCACTTGTTGTAGTCTGTGAACGCTTGGCGAAGGGCTGCGACTAGCTCATCCGGCCGTATCATCTCCACGTTGAGAAACGGTGTGGGCTCGTCCCCTGTGATGACGTCCAGGAGTTTGGTTTCCACGGGGGTGAGTGTCGCATCGTGTCTTTTGCAATTCTTCTCGCGTTTGCCCTTGGCTTTGCCCTTCTCGCGTTTGCCCTTGCCTTTCTCGCGTTTGCCCTTGGCTTTGCATCTTTCAGGGGCGGGGCGGTGCAAAACAAGCATTAATGCCACTACGTAGTACAAGTCCACCAAAGGTTCCTGGTGCACTGGAACTTTATCCCAATCGATTTCTCTTTCCTTATCGAAGACCTGGACATTTATTTGCGGGTGAATCTTATTCCACCAAGCTTGCATGGCGTTGAGTCTTCTCGTCTCGATCTGGTCGAGCTGCATGAAGCCCTCTTCTTCTGTTTCTTCGTCTTCTTCTTCTTCTACTTGATGAACTCTGATTCCAAATGAACCTTGTTGATAAGCAAATAAGAACATGAGACTAACATGTTCAGAAGCCACAACAGGTACTGTGCCCGAATTTTATTCACTTCCTTGTCTTTTTTTGATGTTGTCCAAGTTGTCCATTCCGGGGTTGCGCACGGCGTGTCCGCCTCTGTATCTTCTTCGGAAAAAGACAGCTGCCTGAGTCTTTTTTTCGCAGGACCTGACCGCACGGTTCTTGCAGAGGGTGGAGGCCCTTGGAAGAGTTCATCAGAGGGTGGAGGCCCTTGGAAGTTCATAGCATTGTGCGAGTATGTGATTCGTGGCGATGAGATGAGCACCTCTCAGCCGGTCTGCCACTGCGTAATTGATCTCTCCAACGTCCGATGTGTCGTCTTGTTCCACCCATAAGCCCAGAAGTCGAACAGCTGTTTGAAGGTCTCTTCTAGAACATCCC
The DNA here is from genome assembly GCA_019918135.1 of Paulinella micropora. NCBI lineage: Eukaryota > Cercozoa > Imbricatea > Euglyphida > Paulinellidae > Paulinella > Paulinella micropora. Next base: position 84,615 of record WBZZ01005613.1, read on the forward strand.
TGCGCACACGTTGTGGGGTCCTTAAAACCAAGCACTTCATGTGGTAGTATGTGAGGGTTGTCCAGAAGCACAGCCAAACGATACCCGGGTATGATACCCGGGTATGATACCCTGGTGTATGCATACCCCCCTCATACCCCCTCATACCCATCATACCCCCCCATACCCCTGGAGTATGATACCCCCCCCCCCCCGCCCAAATATCCCCCCCGATGTATTGGACAGGGGTATGAAATAGGGGTATCATACCTGAGTATGGGGGGGGGGGTATCGTTTGGCACAGGGGTACCATACCCCGGGTATGAGACAGGGGTATGGGACAGGGATATCATACCTAGGGTATGAGACAGGTATGGGACAGTGATATGAGACAGGGATATGAGACAGTGGTATGGGACAGTGGTATCAATAATGATATAATAAACTGAGATAATGATGATGATTATTTTAATAATAAATTGGTTCCCGCTTTTATATTAATACATCTTTGATACCACTCCATTTCCAGGTGACTGATCATTGCTGATCTCTTCTGCTTCATACTCAGCTTCTACGAGTGGTAAGTATTTTATTACTATAGTGTTTGTGTAAAAATAAAAATAATATTAATAATAATAATAATAGTGCTTCTAAAACTAACCATTCGGCAAAGATGGGGGTATCACTTTTTCCGAAATTTTTCCAAGATTTTTAGCAACTTTCAGAAAACTTGTGCAAATGAAGGGAAATTCAGTATTTAGTTGCAGAACATAATAAAATGATATTAAAACATGTTTTTATTAATAGTCAACCACTTAGACTTCACCTCCGGAGGTGGACAGAAACCGGTCTGACACCTAATTTTTCCACTTTTTTTTCATGCCGGCGACGACAAGACTATGCTGGAAACAAGCGACAAAAATGCACAGCTTGGTTTTTTTGCTTTGTTTTATTTGTTTTTAGTATTTTCCTACATTATGAGCTGCTTTTACTTCAAAAAATCCCTGCCGCCGCTGTGATAGGGGATTCACGTGGGTAGTGGAAGGGGGGGGGGGGGGGTGGTTGTGTGATGTGAAGGTTGCAGTATTTCCTTGATTAGAATGTATTTCAAGGCTACATTAATGGGTCGTTGTCGTCAGAGCTATCAGAGCTACCGACATCTGCTGGCCACTCACACAATTGGCATTTGTCTCCACCTTCAGCGTTATGGATCTTACAGGAAGGGCAATCCCACGGATTGGGGCCTGGCTGATTTGCGCCTTGCACCTGACTGTTCCTGCGTTGAGATTGCATCGCCCGCTTGGAATCAGCTGAATTTCGCGCACGCTTGCGTCCGCGTTGACCTGCTGCTCGACGCGCGCGGCGACGTCCGCGCTGACGGCTTGGTTGGCGTCCTCGTGGCGGCACAGTTGAGTCTGAGACACCTACAGTAAATAATAACGAAATGCGACCAGTGTTGCAGATATAGCATACACTAGTACCGTTTTCTTCTTCCTCTGAGCTAGAAGAAGAGTTGTCTGTGCTAGTAGTAGAAGAAGAGTTCTCAGATAGCGCGGGTTCAGCACCAGCTAGTTTGGCATCCACTTCTTCTTCTAAGTTGCAGCGGCAGATTTGAAAATGGTTCCATGCTGAGTCAACAAGCTGCGCCTTTTTAAACTGCTTCCGGTCGGCATCTTGCGTTGCAACACCGTGCATTCTGAGCCAGTCCTTTAGTTCCTTGACTACCATTTGGCTGGATGCAAACGCTTGCTTGTCTTGAAACGATGTAAGTAAAATGAAAACTTTGCGCCACGGATGCTCAACATTTCCAAAAGCCAAGTCCTGCTCCCTCTTTTCTTCCTCAGTAAGCTCCTGTGCACCGCGCCATCGTGGGTGAGCGGGAGCCTTTCCCTCGTTAACAAAATATGTGCGTGGTAAAGAAAGAAGCTCGTCAGGTGTCAAATGGGTAAGAGCGTTTATCTTTTCTTTACGGTTAGGAGGCAACTCCATCCAATTCATCGGCAGCTCATCAACCAGTCGGAATTCTGCTTTGTATTTTCCACACTTCATATGAGCAGGGCGTCCGGGCAAACCACCGTCGAAGTAGTCGCCATCAATTTCGATTCTTGTCAGGTTCCCAGCCGCCAACATCTCCTCCACATGCGCAGTCTCGTCCGGCTCTAGGTACTTGCTCAAAGATCGAATATCCTTTTTCAAACGTGGGTTGACGAAGTATCCCACAGGAAGCTTGCGAGGCATATCAGCCGCTGCAATACATCCAACGCCCCGGTATTGCAATATATACAACACATGCACGTGAGGTGGGGGGGGGGGGAGGGAAGGGAATAATATAATACAATACCGGGGCGCTGAATGAACAGTTTCACTGATGCTCCTTGGGGATTATCCTTCTCTCCATGAAATTCCTCCTGTGCGTCTCCCATTGTTTTGAAATCCGCAGTCGGTAACTGATCAGGATCCTCGTTCTTGGTGATGCGCCAGGCCAGAGGCCTGTTGTAATTCTTGAAGCTTTTGTTCATACATGGACTGAAATACGTCATCCAGTCGTAATTACATGCAAGAACAACCAACACAAAGGTCGATCTTTGTCTTTTGAAAGCAAGGATAAGTTTTAACAAAGCTTGAGCGATATTGGTTGTGAGGAAGGTGCTCTTCCACCCAATATCCATCACTCTGAATGACTGATCATTCCCGTCATGGCCGTGCCCAGGTGGCTTGCGATGAGATTCTACTTGCCAACGGATACCGCGGTCGACAACATTAAGCCCGATAAAGCCTAGCATAGCCCACGCAGTGTTATCACCGGCGCCGTCCCACTCCAGGAATAACTTCCAAGCTTGCATAGTGCGAGGATGCCAAAGCTCCCAATGCAAAAGTGATGCAAGCATGGTGATATTACTGTTCACGCCATGCTCCACTGCGCCTTCCAGGTACGTGAAAATAAAGTTAGTATCGGTAGTGTAACAAGTGTTGATACCGACACACAGGCGAAAGACCATTTTCCCTTTAAAGTCTTTAGCAGCACGGCGACAAGATGGAATCCGCACAGGCGGCTTCATATCTGCAGATATAACAGTAGCATGGAGATCTTCTTGCGCACCCTTCTTGCGTTGCATGCTCGCTACACGGCACGTTCTGTGAATTTTGTGATGAAGGCGGCTCTGGCGGCGCCAAGTCTGAGCTGCTGTGTCACTCAGGAAACCTCGGGCATGCCGAACCGCAAGCCTCGTGCAGATGTCGCATTTGGAAAAGTCTCCCGCTGCAGCACAAAGATGTAGTGAGTAATGATGAATGCTATGCTATGCTAACGATTCAAACATCAATCAATTATATGCATATTACCTCGTACAAACTTGACGTTTGAGAAATCCGCTTTCCAAACTTTGTTGATTGTGTTGTCTGTTGGAGGCTTATCAGGATTCACTCTCTTAGAAGTTCCGTACCGTAGACACACTTCTTTCCAGTTGTCCCGAACATACTTTTGCACTCCGGCGTCCTCAGCCATTTCTTGTAGCCTCCATACACCGTCGCTACATATCTCGGGATGACTGTTTGCGAATTTTTCACATAGCAAAATTGCAACAAGATCTTCTGTTTCGGGAATTGCGGTTGACTTTCTGGCAAAGACCTTCGTGTTGTTGGCAAGAAGCTTGTGTGCTCGAGATAAAACTGCGTCGCTGATGCCGTGGATGCGCTGCCAAGCTGTTCTGCAGACAGCCTCCGTTAGGTACATATATTGAAACGAACCAATTTTAGTTTGGAAGGATTCAAGCTGAGCAGCTGTCCACGTGTAAAGCTCACTTAGTGACGATGCTGCGTTCTTCGCTCGCGTGTGTAGCACATCGCGCGTGTCGATGAATGAGTAACACTTCCACTTTTGACAGCAAACAGACTTCACTTCTCTATCCAGGTCTGCGAAGGTTATCCCCAACAACTTCTTGAGCGCTTCCTGTCTCTGTAACTTCACGTTTCCTTTGGTGCGGTGTTTCATTTTGTAGGGGCGAGTGGGATTTTTGCGTGCTCGTTGTACAGGAAGTGGTGACAATTTCATCAGGTCACATAACAGCTCATTTGATTCCATCAGCTCGTTGTAGTTGCCCAGAATACTAGATTCCGCACCAACATATTCGTCGTCGACCAGAGGGGGGAGCCTAGTATCGCTAGGATCGGTAGGTTCACGGTAGCACTTCGAATCATTATCCGAATCGCCTTCGTCAACGCTCTAAACAAACCACAATAGCTACCAACTTCCGCAAGCAAGCAAAAGAGAAAGAGAATTACCAAAGATCCAGTAGGAACAAAAAGTCTCCCACTATTATCTTTGAACTTGACCGGACTACTCTGCGGCTCCTCCCTCTGGTCCACGTCAGTATCGATGTCAGAACCAAGTACCTGTAAATAAATCAAATAAGAAGCTACCTAGTGATTGATTTTATTTATTTATTACCTTCGTATTACTAGAGCTTGATTTTTCCAGCATAACTGTAACGCTAGAGCTCGCCCTTCGCAGAAGAGTATTCTGACTTTCTGCAGCTGAAACAGAAGTAACGCTGTTGAGCAACTTCATTTTCTGCTCTGTTGACATAGATAAAGATCTTGACACCGGCTGCGAAGTTGCGCATCCATCGGAAGTAACACTACTAACCGTGCTCAAAAGCGCAAGCTTCTCTTCGTGCGTCAATGACACTAACTTCAAAGGAATAGGATGCTCTTGCTCAGGAACAATGAAACACACATGGCCAATGTCCGTCTCGTACAAAAATACCGGAATTTTAGCGCGTTGCTTGGCAGCTTCTTTCAGCCAGTGCGGGTATGCATCGCTCGGTAGCGTAGTGATGCTTAAATCCGGATTCGGCGCATAATTGAGCAAAATCTCTTCATCTTTGCCTATTGCAGTGCTCACCGTGACGATTGGAGTCCCCTTGCTGATCTGGAAAAGAATGCACGTAACAATCATGTATGTATGATGTATACGCATGTATATATGTAATAATGCATGTGCATTTGCATGTTTTTTTATTTTATGTATGGCGACTGTCACATTACTAGTTACGCATGTGAATTGTAGCAATTTTCATATATGATGTACTGGTTATTAATTTACCTTCACGTTAGGTCGGGGAGTATCGTCAAGCTTCTCAGGACTCGAGTTGAATCCTTTTGATGAAGAATTTATTAGATGCAAAGCATTTCTGCTTGAAGGGGAAATAAAGTGAATGGGATGCATGCCAGTTTGAAGTAAGTTCCCAATTTTCATAGTAAAATGCTCTGATAAAGCAGTACTACGATCAAGATTCAGAGCACGTCCGCCCGCTTCCAGGATCCCAAGCTCGAAGGAAGGAGGAAGGTATATACTGGCAAAAACTCCGTAACCACCATCGCGGTGGGCCACGTAAATCGGCGCTTTGGCAGCCCTCAGCATGCCTAGAGAGAGAGAGAGAGAGGGAGACATTAATGTTTGTGTCTTTGTCTCTCTCTCTCTCTCTCTATCTCTCTCTTTTTCAGCGACAACAGCGACAACAGCAACAGCAACAGCAGCAACAGCGATAACAGCGACAACAGCAACAGCAACAGCAACAGTAGTTTTGTTAGGTGAGTGCACCAAACATCATGCCCCCCCCCCCCAGCATGAGCACCACCAGCAGAGTAAGGCATGGTTTGTGTGAACAAAATTTTTTCAGGAAGCGAGAGTGGAAGGGGAGCTAGCCCCAGTCATGATGTTGATGCTGATATTTAGTTTACTTAATAGGAGCAAGTAGTTTTGTTAGGTGAGTGCACCAAACATCATGCAACCCCCCCCCCCCAGCATGAGCACCACCAGCATGGGACACTCCCTTTACCCTCCTGATAACTCGCGCTAGTTGGCTTGAAATAGGTTTAAAAAATGAACTTACATCAAATGCGAATTACGCAATCAAAGTAACGAAGTAAGTTCATTCTTTAATGCCATGTGCAGCACAGGGCCACCCCCCCCCCCCACCCCCGCATTTTCGCACGTCACTGTCTGACTAGGCCATGGCTTGTGGGAACCAGGAGGAATTGGGAGCTCATATTTGCACTGTAGGTAGCCACAGCATCGATCTTGATGCTGGTGTAATGTTTTTGGAATTCAGATAAATATTGAAGTTGGGGGAGTGTCCCATGTGTGACCCCCCCCCCACATTTTTTAAGTGTTGACAAAAGTTTGTGCAGAGCTTTCTCCACAGACCATCTTGTACGTAACAAAAGAAATGGATTCCCGCCTAATCTGGTCTATGTAATAGGCGGGAATGCTGTTACATCTTCTCAAAATACTTTCCTCGTAATACAAACTCTGCACAAACTTTTGTAAAAAATCAAGTCATAGACATAGGTTTATCAAACTGCTCGCTTGTGGCAAATAGATTCAGTTGGGTTGTCAAATATTAGGAATTAATATGTATGGCTTCAACAAACATTTGACTGTAGCTTATCTTACCGTATCACTTGATTTGTGAGGAGGCAGGGAGGAATTTCAACAATCATGGAGGTTGATGTTGACAAAAATTTGTGCAGATTTTTCTACACAGACCGTTTAGTACATAAAAAAATAAATGCATTCCCGCCTATCCTGGTCTACGGAATAGGCGGGAACGCTGCTACATCTTCTCAAACTATTCTCCTCTCAATACAAACTCTGCACAAATTTTTGTAAAAAAACCAAGTCATAAGCATAGGTTTATCGAACTAGTACAACTCCTACTCTGCACAGTTTCCATTAGAGATATAAATGGCATGGGTTTACATTATAGTACTGTATTGCTTTTTACCTTCTCCAGACTGCGGCCACAATAAATGCAGTAGATAGGCAAGGAATTGCAAGTATCATGGAGGTTGGTGTTGACAAATTTTTGTGCAGATTTTTCTACACAGACCGTTTAGTACATAAAAAAATAAATGCATTCCCGCCTATCCTGGTCTATGGAATAGGCGGGAATGCTGTTACATCTTCTCAAACTACTCTCCTCTCAATACAAACTCTGCATAAACTCTTGTAAACAACACCTACCCTTCAGCGTTTTTGAACGTACATTTTTGACCGGATTTTCCAGCTCCCACCGCCCACCTCGTCGACTGAACTTTGGAGGCAACTCATTTCGCATTCTGCAAAGTCACAAGATGTTTGAATGTAGGATTATCTCCGATGCCCAAGACGGCATGTAAGAAGCTCGTTGCCGCCACCTTACAAACCATTCGAAAAAATTCGCGAGGGGAAATCTTCCTTACTTTGAACGGCTCCCCAGACGTGGAGCCGTTCGAAGAGGTCGAGATTCCCGACGACGTCTTTCGCAAGTATGAGCTGGTACACTAAGATTGTATGCTTGCCTGTTCATTTTTTTGTCCATGTGTAACATGCAGGGTAAAGGCGACCTCGATGAGTTGGTCTCCGGCTTCTGCTACTCCTGGACTCAAGCAGGACTACTGAAGAAGGATAAAGCCACGCTATGGGACGACAAACTGGGCGACGCCGACGAAGCAGGTCCCCCACAGCAAAGACAGAAGAGGCAGAAAGCGGAAGAAAAGAAGAATGAGAAAGAGAAGAGTAAGAAGAAAGAGGAGGAAGAGCAGAAGAAGAAGCAGGAAGAAGAGAAGAAGAAGAAGGAGGCGAAGAAGAAGAAGGAGGAAGGAGAGAAGAAGAAGGAGGAGGAGGCGAAGAAGAAGAAGGAGGAAGAACTGAAGAAGAAGGAGGAGGAAGAACAGAAGAAGAAGAAGGAGGCGAAGAAGAAGAAGGAGGAAGGAGAGAAGAAGAAGGAGGAGGAGGCGAAGAAGAAGAAGGAGGAAGAACTGAAGAAGAAGAAGGAGGAAGAACAGAAGAAGAAGAAGGAGGAGGAGGAGGAGGAAGAAGATAGTCCGAAGAAGAAAAAGAAGAATGCGAAGAAGAAGAAGGA
>WBZZ01005613.1:95000-137500 GCA_019918135.1 Paulinella micropora
AGGCAAAAGCAGCAGCAAGAAGCCGAAGGCTGTTAAGGACGAGTCACAGCAAGAGCACGTCGACGAGGTATGAAATCTCTCCTCCTCCTCCTCCTCCTCCTCCTCCTCCTCCTCCTCCTTCTTCTTCTTCTTCTTCTTCTTCTTCTTCTTCTTCTTCTTCTTCTTCTTCTTCTTCTTTCCTTCCTTCTTCTTTTCCTGTTGTTGCCTCTCTTTTTTCTTTCCTTTCTTGCACCTTTTTCTTCTCCCTGTCCTCCCTCTGATTTCTTTCGTCTTCTAGCAATTCTTAATGGCCTTGGTTTGTTCTGTAATTGCCTTCTTTATAAGTGATTAAACGCCTGCTTTGAAATCACCGGTGTCCGGACCGTCCTGTGTACGATAATATTGTGTACTCAGGAGGGTTCGGCCGCTGGTGTTTCGAGAGCAGTCGTTCAGTCCCTTGTCAACAAGGCTATTGCAGATCAAACACAATCCATTAAGAAACTTCTAGAAGACGAGAGAAAGGAGAGGGATGCAAGGGAGCAGAAAGAGAAGGCAAGGATGGAAAAAGAAAAGCAACAACAGCTGCAGGACAAGAAGAAAAAGAAGAAGAAGAAGAAGGAGGAGGAGGAGGAAGAAGAAGAGGAGGAGGAGGAGGAGGAGGAAAGTCAGAAGAAAAAGAAAAAGAAAAAAACCCAGAAGAACAACAGCAACAACAACAACAACAAGAGTAATAACAATAATAATAATACTAAAAATAATACTAATAATAATAATAACAGTAATAATAGCAAGAGCGAGAAAGAACAAGTACTGGAGGACGTGATCGCGCGCATGGCAGCTAGCGCTTTTACCGGTAACACCACACCCCCACGCGGCACCGGTCTCCCCCACCCCACCCCGCAAAACTCACCAAGTTTTTTTGAGTTTGCATTAGCGTCGATGGCGCTGAGACGTTGATTTTGACTACATGGATTAGGTTCTTGTATCGCTTCCTTTTCCTTTCTTTTCTTTGCCAGATGCTTGTAATTGTTTGGCATTGCTTTTATTTTGTTGTTTTTGTGTGGGGGGTGCACTTGTAGGTTTGCGGGTGCATATGCGCTACTACTAGCGAGATAACCAACGTTTAAAGATATTTTTGAATGCAAGGATAAGTTTCTAACTTACTGAACTTAGTAATCTTAAATAATAATATTATTACACCTAGATTTGTGTTATTAATTGAGAATTCAACTAATCTCTTTACTTGCATAGTCAAAAACCACCCCCCCCCTCCCCCTTCCACTACCCACGTGAATCCCCTATCACAGCGGCGGCAGGGATTTTTTGAAGTAAAAGCAGCTCATAATGTAGGAAAATACTAAAAACAAATAAAACAAAGCAAAAAAACCAAGCTGTGCATTTTTGTCGCTTGTTTCCAGCATAGTCTTGTCGTCGCCGGCATGAAAAAAGTGGAAAAATTAGGTGTCAGACCGGTTTCTGTCCACCTCCGGAGGTGAAGTCTAAGTGGTTGACTATTAATAAAAACATGTTTTAATATCATTTTATTATGTTCTGCAACTAAATACTGAATTTCCCTTCATTTGCACAAGTTTTCTGAAAGTTGCTAAAAATCTTGGAAAAATTTCGGAAAAAGTGATACCCCCATCTTTGCCGAATGGTTAGTTCTAAGTCAATGGCGAATGCATTTCTGCACATGTGCCTCCATCGTCTCACCCGCGAGGGGAGTACGAAGATTTGACGATAGGCTCTACTGACACACCCGCAAGGCAGCTCCAAGCCTTCCAGACAGACCAATACTTTCAAAGAAAATATCCTTTAAAAATACTGGCACCGACGGGAATCGAACTGGCGACACGTCCCAGATGGTAGACCTTAACCACTGGGCTATCGCGGTGCCACTATTAATAATAATATTATTAATAATAATAATAGTGCTTCTCATTCAATGGCGAATGCATTTCTGCACATGTGCCTCCATCGTCTCACCCGCGAGGGGAGTACGAAGACTCGATTTGACGATAGGCTCTACTGACACCCCCGCAAGGCAGCTCCAAGCAGCCTTAACTAGCTTCCAGACAGACCAATACTTTCAAAGAAAATATCCTTTGAAAATACTGGCACCGACGGGAATCGAACTGGCGACAGGTCCCAGATGGTAGACCTTAACCACTGGGCTATCGCGGTGCCACTATTAATAATAATAATAATAATAGTGCTTCTCTGTCAATGGCTGATGCATTTCTGCACATGCGCCTCCATCGTCTCACCCGTGAGGGGAGTACGAAGAATTGACGATAGGCTCTAATGACACCCCCGCAAGGGCAGTTCCAACACTTCCAGACGGACCGGTATGTTCAATGAAAATACTGGTCCAGACGGACCGGTATGTTCAATGAAAATACTGGTGGCACCGACGGGAATCGAACTGGCGACAGGGCCCAGATGGTAGAACTTGACCACTGGGCTATCACGCTGTCCAAATAATAATAATAATAATAATAATAATAATAATAATAATAGTAATAATAATAATATATAATAATAACAATAATACTACAACAATACTATGATAATAATAATAATAATACTAATAATAATAATAATAATAATAATAGTGTATCTCCTGCCAATTGCTGAGCCAAAAGGCCATGTGCATCCAGTCCTCCATTCCATAAGGAAAGTCTCCACACCAATCGGTGGAATAAAGGAAGTGACGGCATAGAACATTACTCTAGGAGCTTTATACCAATCAGCCCATGGAAAGGACCGATGGCCTATGTACTCCCTAATAATAATAATAATAATAATAATAATAATAATAATAATAATAGTGTATCTCCTGCCAATTGCTGAGCCAAAAGGCCATGTGCATCCAGTCCTCCATTCCATAAGGAAAGTCTCCACACCAATCGGTGGAATAAAGGAAGTGACGGCATAGAACATTACTCTAGGAGCTTTATACCAATCAGCCCATGGAAAGGACCGATGGCCTATGTACTCCCTAATAATAATAATAATAATAATAATACTATATCTGAGGCGTACTGATGCAGCTAATGGCATATCCTCAACGGACATAAGCATCCAATACCCTTGTTCGAGGTCCTCCACCCCCCCGTGTCAGTCTCTCGCCTGATGATCGGGGCCACCGATGGAGCTCCTGAGGGCAAGACTGCACTAAGCCGAGGTTATTCCGCAGTCCCAGCAACCTCTTGCAAGACGTCACCGAATGTGCAAGTGCATACACCAAGCGCGGTTGCTAGAGCTGCCTCGAAACCCCACCCATAACAATCTGGTGTCTGCTGGGTCCTGGGCTATCAACCAGCATATGCGGAGTTTAAGATCTTTTACGCGCGCAACGACCCTCCTCCCCAGCATCTACCACCAAAGGGTTATGAGTTGGCGTCACAGTTTAACGCCCTGAGGCCATTTCGCTGGAACTCTGTTTAGCAAGTGTGACTAGGTTTTTTCATCGGGAATAATAATAATAATAATAATAATAATAATAACAATAATAGTGCTTCTCTGTCAATGGCTGATGCATTTCTGCACATGCGCCTCCATCGTCTCACCCGTGAGGGGAGTACGAAGAACTGACGATAAGCTCTAATGACACCCCCGCAAGGGCAGTTCCAACACTTCCAGACGGGCCGGTATGTTCAATGAAAATACTGGTCCAGACGGATCGTTACGTTCAATGAAAATACTGGTGGCACCGACGGGAATCGAACTGGCGACAGGGCCCAGATGGTAGAACTTGACCACTGGGCTATCACGGTGTCCAATAATAACAATAATAATAATAACAATAATAATAATAATAATAGTGATTCTCTGTCAATGGCTGATGCATTTCTGCACATGCGCCTCCATCGTCTCACCCGTGAGGGGAGTACGAAGAATTGACGATAGGCTCTAATGACACCCCCGCAAGGGCAGTTCCAACACTTCCAGACGGACCGGTATGTTCAATGAAAATACTGGTCCAGACGGAGCGGTATGTTCAATGAAAATACTGGTGGCACCGACGGGAATCGAACTGGCGACAGGGCCCAGATGGAAGAACTTGACCACTGGGCTATCACGGTGTCCAATAATAATAATAATAATAATAATAATAATAATAATAATAATAATAATAATAATAATAATGAGTGACAAGTATTCTATTCAGTAAAACAGTGCTTGCGTAAATAATAATACAATATAATAATAATGATGAGGGATATGGGAAGGGTTAGGAGGAGGGGTATGAGATGTGTATGATATTAATACCTATATCTTCAATTAATTTTACAGTTTTGGAAAGATTTGGAACACTTTCCATTCTACCTAGAAAGTTGTTACCAAGCTGCATCTTGAAAGAGAGAGAGCCTGAGAGAGAGAGAGAGAGAGCCTAGGAGAGAGACTTAGATAGAATTGAATACTCATAAGATGATATATATGAAGTTGTAATATATATTAATAATGATAAACTGAGATAATGACGATGATAATTTTAATAATAAGTTGTGTACCGCTTTTGTTAATATACATATTTGATAGCACTTCAGTTCCATCTCTTCTGCTTCATACTCAGCTTCTACGAGTGGTAAGTATTTTATTACTAGAGTGTTTGCGTAAAAATAATAATAATAATAATAATAATAATAATAGTGTATCTCCTGCCAATTTTGCTGAGCCAAAAGGCCATGTGCATCCAGTCCTCCATTCCATAAGGAAAGTCTCCACACCAATCGGTGGAATAAAGGAAGTGACGGCATAGATCATTACTCTAGGAGCTTTATACCAATCAGCCCATGGAAAGGACCGATGGCCTATGTACTCCCTAATAATAATAATAATAATAATAATAATAATAATAATAATAATAATTATAATAATAATAATAATAATAACTTTATATAATAACTTGATAATATTGTAATAATATTAATAATAATAATAATAGTAATAATAATAATAATAATAATAATAATGAGTGGTAAGTATTCTATTAAAGCAGTGCTTGTGTAAATAATATTATAATACAATAATAATGATGAGGGGTATGGGAGGGGTATGATATTTAAATTATACCTACTTATATCTTCGATTAATTTAATATTAATATTAAATTATAATTATATTAATATCATAATTCTTTAATTTTTTCTACAGTTTTGGAAAGATTTGGAACACTTTCCATCCTATCTAGAAAGTCGTTACCAAGCCGCACAAACCCTGCTTGTGCTCTTGAGTTCGCGTTTTGAGATACGACTGCAGCTAGATTAGCGGTAGGATTAGATTTGCTATGTATCTGCCGCACCTGCCCTCCCATAGTGCGTTCGCCAGGCATAGTCCATATATTGCGTAGGCTACCTATCTCTTTCATAGTTGCAATGATATGCTCAACTGCATGGAAAACATAGGCATGATCAGTTGGAGGTAAGTTAGCTAGTACTAGCCTGCGTACATCTCTTTCCTTCACCTTCAAATCCTCTACATACTGACCTGTTATCATTATGGAGCCTTCACTACCAAACTTACTCTCAGGATCCATAGCACCAAAAAGCTCACACAACGCTGCCCATGTGTCATAAGCTCCACCTGTTAATCCGCCTGCAAACCATCAAAGAAAATGAGGGGTATGGGAGGGGTATGAGAGGGGTATGATACCTATATCTTTCGCATCGCTGTAGCAATTAACTGCGTACTTCATGCACTCGTGCATAGTCATGCGACTTTTGGTGCTCTTCGACTTGGGATCACCAAAAGGCACAGCAGTTGTTGAATAACCAGATTCTGCACAAAACCTTAACCACCTCTCATCCATTGCCTTCCAATGTTCTTGTTTTATCGTTAACATATTATTTTTAGCCTTGTATCTTAATTTGATTGCTTTATCTATCTCATATTTTTCCTGTCTCTCTTCTTCGTTTCTTTTCTCTGCTGGTGTTCTGGGTTTATTTTTACATTCTTTAAAAGGTTTGAATCGATATACTTCTTATTCCTTTGAACAAGGGCAACATATAACGCAAAACAATACCATAACCAATGCTATGCGCGAAATCTGCATCACATCTTCGTAAACAGGAGCGTTCCAACAAAAGCAGTGGACTTCTCCCTGTAAATCCGTTTATTTCTTCCCCACGCGCGTCAGCTGCAGCGCCAAACAGCTCATACTCATCTGTTGTTTTTCTCCTACACGGGGGTTCGTCAACGAGCCAACTAACACGTTTCTTATCTCCATCTATTTGCTTTCCTCTGCACCAGCTGTAAGGGCAGCCTCGTACACTTTTGGGGCCGATATGACACATAATGTCACACATGGCTGGCGTGTCGGCACATATAGAGTAAATGTGCACTTTCTGTTCTACAAGTTCAGTGAAAGTCGCTTCGCACCATGGCCACGAATTACTTGGCTTTTCACCGTACGGCAAAATATCAAAAATTTCAGTGTTCCATTTTCTATTTCTATGTTGTTGTTCAAAGTCCATTACTCTACCAGTAGTTAGTGTTTGTGATTTTTTTTTAGCACGCGTACCCTTCTGTATTGGGGACGCATCCCATGACCAACAAATTGACAGCCAGTTTTTCACATCCTACATACAATTTTCGATGGGAATATGAATATTTGAAAAAAAAGTAAAAAGTAAAAAAAACTTTTACTATTAATACTTGTAACTTTTTGAGAGCGAGAGAGAGAGAGAGGTGGGGTATGACAGGGGTATCATACCTGGGTATGGGACAGGGGTATCATACCCGGGTAGCATACATACATCATCAATGACAGGTCCCGGTTCGACACTGGCAGCTATAGTGTCTTACGCTACATACATACATACATACATACATCTTTATCGACATCATATGGGACAGGGGTATGAGAGGCGGGGTATGAGACAGGGGTATGGGACAGGGGTATGAGAAACGGGGTATGGGACAGGGGTATGAGAAACGGGGTATGGGACAGGGGTATGAGACAGGGGTATGGGACAGGGGAATGGAACAGGGGTATGGGACAGGGGTATGAGAGGAGGGGTATGGGACAGGGGTATGAGAAATGGGGTATGGGACAGGGGTATACGTATGAGAGGCGGGGTATGAGACAGGGGTATGAGAAACGGGGTATGGGACAGGGGTGTGGGACAGGTGTATGAGAGGCGGGGTATGGGACAGGGGCATGAGAGGCGGGGTATGAGACAGGGGTATGAGACAGGGGTATGGGACAGGCGTATGAGAAACGGGGTATGGGACAGGGGTATACGAAGAGAGGCGGGGTATGAGACAGGGGTATGGAACAGGGGTATGAGAAACGGGGTATGGGACAGGGGTATACGTAGAGAGGCGGGGTATGAGACAGGGGTATGGGACAGGGGTATGAGACAGGGGTATGGGACAGCGGTATGAGAGGCGGGGTATGGACAGGGGTATGAGACAGGGATATGGGACAGGGGTATGAGAAACGGGGTATGGGACAGGGGTATACGTAGAGAGGCGGGGTATGAGACAGGGGTATGGGACAGGGGTATGGAACAGGGGTATGGGACAGTGGTATGAGAGGAGGGGTATGGGACAGGGGTATGAGAAATGGGGTATGGGACAGGGGTATACGTATGAGAGGCGGGGTATGAGACAGGGGTATGGGACAGGGGTATGAGAAACGGGGTATGGGACAGGGGTGTGGGACAGGTGTATGAGAGGCGGGGTATGGGACAGGGGTATGAGAGGCGGGGTATGGAACAGGGGTATGAGACAGGGGTATGGGACAGGGGTATGAGAAACGGGGTATGGGACAGGGGTATACGTAGAGAGGCGGGGTATGAGACAGGGGTATGGAACAGGGGTATGAGAAATGGGGTATGGGACAGGGGTATACGTAGAGAGGCGGCGTATGAGACAGGGGTATGGGACAGGGGTATGAGACAGGGGTATGGGACAGCGGCATGAGAGGCGGGGTATGGGACAGGGGTATGAGACAGGGATATGGGACAGGGGTATGAGAAACGGGGTATGGGACAGGGGTATACGTAGAGAGGCGGGGTATGAGACAGGGGTATACGTAGAGAGGCGGGGTATGAGACAGGGGTATGGGACAGGGGTATGGGACAGGGGTATGAGACAGGGGTATGGGACAGCGGTATGAGAGGCGGGGTATGGGACAGGTGTATGAGAGGCGGGGTATGGGACAGGGGTATGAGAGGCGGGGTATGAGAGACAGGGGTATGGTACAGGGGTATGAGAGGGGTATGAGAGGCGAGGTATGAGAGGGGTATGCGAGGCGAGGTATGAGGGGTAGCTTATTGCAGAACGCGGGGCATAGTGGAATAATATTTAATCACAGACTAAGTCACTACCTTTACCTCTAGAGGCAAATTCTTCAAATAATCCTCATATCTAGGGCTGTCGATGGCGTCTCCAATACTCTCCAACGGCCGATCTCGAATGGACACATAACCAGGGACCCGCATTGCCTCAGCTTTCTTGTAGTCGCGCTCT
The DNA here is from genome assembly GCA_019918135.1 of Paulinella micropora. Classification (NCBI taxonomy): domain Eukaryota; phylum Cercozoa; class Imbricatea; order Euglyphida; family Paulinellidae; genus Paulinella; species Paulinella micropora. The sequence continues at coordinate 103,461 of WBZZ01005613.1, forward strand.
TTTGCATCCACCAGGAGCGCACGTCTGGCTGGATGAGCGCGTAGTCCCTCGAGCCAGCCACGAATGCTAAAATCATTAACGGATATGGCGCGTGGACACATACACATGTACAGGGATCTCAGTGTTGCTTGGCCAGCGGCCACAACTTGTATATCCTTGGGTATGCGGAAAGATTAGAGAAGCCAAGAATGCGACAAAATCTTATCTTCCTTAACCTTGCCGTAACAACAACAAGTTGTACATCCCTGAGTATGCGCTAATGCAAGCATGAGCCAGCCACGAATGCTAAAGTGATAGAGGATATAATTTGGTATGGCGGGAGATAGAGATTACTTCCTGTGATAAAAGCTGAGCGCGTCAGTCCTGGGGCGTCGACATGTTTGGCACGCTTCCAAGCCGCTTCTGTGCCTCCAATGCAACCCTTCCCGACACTGGTTCCTGCAAGCTTCCAATTTTTCGAACCCCCCGGTTCCTGCAACTTCCCGAATATCATAGATCAGTGTCTGGAGATTAGGCCAATTAATTCCGTCCGGGCAAATCAACACTCCTAGGATGTCCCATAACTTAATCGCAGCAGTCTTGGACACGGAAGGGTGGTTCTCTTTCCATCTCATCACCAGCTCGAACGCCTCAGCAATGGTCACGCCACCATGCTCTCCCATAGCCCGACCAATCAAAACCGATAATCGCGTGTACGGCTGATGTCGGCCCCGTTCCTCCCTGCCTCCATGCAGGCGTCCGGCAACGCGCTCCTTGGCTTCCCTGCGGGCACGACGCAGCTTCTTGGCCGACATGGCATGAAGATAATCTGCACAAACAAAAATACGAATGCGACCTCATATTACCCCTCCCATACCCCAAACAGAAATTGGAAGCTTGTTGAATAAAGTGCTAGGGTTTCTGGGGCCGCATCGAATAAAAACTGGTGAGGTTTATTTTCTTTTTTTGTCCACACCAGCTTGTTTTCGAATTGCCAGTAGCAAGAAATTGGGAGCTTGTTGAATAAAGTGCTAGGGTTTCTGTCCCGAACAATTTATCCAACACATATATCTAAGTAGTACCCCTCCTTAGTACAATTTATGCAACATAATAATAATTATGAATGCGACTTTGCGACCTCATACTCCTCCCATACCCCTCATACCCCATACATGGCATGAGGAGAACCTGCACCGACAAAAATACGAATGCGACCTCATACTATTACCCCTCCCATACCCCACCCATACCCAAATACACAGAAATTTGGAGCTTGTTGAATAAAGTGCTTGGGTTTAAGTTTCAAGGAGAAAGGCAAGATGGCGAAGACGCTGATGATGCCAGCTTCTGGTCTGTCGCCAAGGAGACTCAGCTGCATATATCCGATTATTCTCATCAAAATAGTGGATTTAACGTGGATTTAGGGAAGTCAGAGAAGAATAATCGTTGACATACACCCAGAGATGTTATTGTTGCTTGGTCAGCAGCCACAACTTGCAATATTAACTCTGTGTATTTGCTAATGCATCAGCAAGCCACGAATACTAAAGTAACTGGAACTGTCAGAGCCAGAGCAAGAGTCGGCGCGGCCTCATACCCCATACCCCAAATATGAATGCAACTTTGCGACCTAATACCCCTCATACCCTATACCCCCATACCCCAAATATGAATGCAACTTTGCGACATCATACCCCCGCACGAGAGAGAGAGAGAAACCGTCAGAGAGTCCTGGAACTGTCAGAGCCAGAGCAAGAGTCGGCACGGCCTCATACCCCTCCCATACCCCATACACCATACCCCTCATACCCCAAATATGAATGCGACCTCATACCCCAACCATACCCCCGCACGAAGAGAGAGAGAGAGAGAGAGAGAGAGAGAGAGAGAGACACCGTCAGAGCGAGTACTGGAACTTTCAGAACCAGAGCAAGAGTCGGCGCGGCCTCATACCCTCCCATACCCCATACACCATACCCCAAATATGAATGCAACTTTGCGACCTCATACCCCAACCATACTCCCGCACGAAGAGAGAGAGAGAGAGATAGAGAGAGACCGTCAGAGAGAGTACTGGAACTGTCAGAGCCAGAGCAAGAGTCGGCGCGGCCTCATACCCCTCCCATACCCCCATACCCCTCATACCCCCATACCCCTCATACCCCAAATATGAATGCAACTTTGCGACCTCATACCCCTCCCATACCCCAATACACAGAAATTGGGAGCTTGTTAAATAAAGTGCTAGGGTTTCTGGGGCCGCATGGAATCTGTTTGAATTTACGCAAGGACTGATAGCAGTTTGAATTTACGCATAAACAAAAAGACAGAGTTGTAATGGTTGCTTGGTCAGCAGCCGCAACTTGTATAACTGTGTATTTGCTAATGCATCAGCGAGCCACGAATACTAAAGTAACTGGAACTGTCAGAGCCAGAGCAAGAGTCGGCGCGGCCTTATACCCCTCCCATACCCCATACCCCTCATACCCCAAATATGAATGCACTCTCTCCTGTCCCATACACCGGGGTATGATACCGGGGTATCATACCCCGGGGTATGATACCAACTTTGCGACCTCATACCCCACCTTGCCGCGAATGCTGAAATCATAACGGATGTGCAAATAAACAAAAATGCAGAGATGTCAGTGTATGCTTGGTCAGCAGCCACAACTTGTATAACTCTGTGCTTGCGCTTATGCAAGCATGAGCAAGCCACGAATACTTAAGTCATAGAGGTATAATAGGGTGGGTCCTACTTGATGTTTGAGACATGGAACATAAGCTGCTGAGGTCTTTTTTTTTCTTTTCTTTTTTTGCCACACCAGCTTAATCTCCACTGCCAGTAGCAAGCACTAAGTTTTTTTTTTTTTTTTTTTTTTTTTTTTTTTTTTTTTTTTTTTTTTTTTTTTTTTTTTTTTTTTTTTCTCCCTCCCTCAGAAGTAGTCGTAGTAATCGATACCACAATCACTCTGGACAAGAAAAAATAAAAAATCAGGCATAACCAGACCAGACGGCAGAGGGAAATAGTAGAAGTAGTAGTAGCTGCATACTCCTCATACCCCATACCCTATACCCCTCATACACCAAGTATGAACAACAGTTACTTTGCGACCTCATACCCCCGCACGAGAGAGAGAGAGAGAGAGAGAGAGAGAGAGACCGTCAGAGAGAGTACTGGAACTGTCAGAGCCAGAGAAAGAGTCGGCGCGGCCTCATACCCCTCCCATACCCCTCATACCCCAAATATGAATGCTACTTTGCGACCTCATACCCCACCCATACCCCCGCACGAAGAGAGAGAGAGAGAGAGAGACAGTCGGAGAGAGTACTGGAACTGTCAGAGCTAGAGCAAGAGTCGGAGATGGCGCCAGAGTCATCGTCCATGATATCTTGTCACCTACTTGAAAGAGAAAGATGCGTTTTGTATCAACACTTGGTAGAAAAAAAGGCAACGGGAAGGATAAACTAGTAAGTAGCAGTAGAAGTAAATAGTAGTAGTAGTAGTAGTAGTAGTAGCCCCATACCCGTCCTATACCCTCCATACCCGCACAACAGGCTTGAGAGAGGAAGAGAGAGAGAGAGAGAGAGAGGGGAGGGGGGGGGGGAGGGGGGCCGCCACACATACGTTAGACTACTACGTATACAGCTTTACAATTACATATACTCATAACATAACATAATAATATATATCACCGCGCAATATATCTAAGCAAAAATATTAATTTTAATAATTATAATACAATATTAATACTGAGCCGCTGAATACATTTTAATATTAATAATATCTTCCTTAATACGCTCAACTTAATAACTAGGTTTCCACCTTTGATAAAGGTATAACTTACTAGCTATACTTTTCACGTGGACGTTCCCTGAGTCCAATTGTAAAAATTGTTCTCTCAATAAAAGCGAAGAAGAAGAAGAAGAGAGAGAGAGAGAGAGATAGTAGTAGTAGTAGTAGTAGTAGTAGTAGTGGTGGTATAGTACTAGCAGCCCCAAACCCCAACATACCCCTCCTATACCCTCCATACCCGCACAACAGGCTTGAGAGAGAGAGAGAGAGAGGCAAACCTTCCAAGAAAGAGTCTATAAATATAGCTATATGAATTGCTAGGGTTTCTGGGGCCGCAAGGGCAAGGGCAAGGGAAAAGGAAAGCGCAAGGGCAAGGGAAAAGGAAAGAAGGACGACCGCAAGGAAAAAGGAAAGAAGGAGGACCGCGTATTGGTGTGCGAGGTATGCAATACCCCTGTCTCATACCTCTGTCCCATATCCCTGCCTCATACCCCTGTCCCATACCCCTGCCTCATACCCCTGTCATACCTCGCCTCTCTCATACCCCTCTCATACCCCTGTCATACCCCTCGAAAGGTTTGCAATCATCCTTGGCCGAAGGACGAAGACGCAGACTGCGTCAAGAATTGCATCACCATCAATGTAGTCGTGATTGAACGTTACGACAAATTGACGACCTCAGCCAATCTTCTGCGATCGGTCTGTTCTACATATACCTATCTGTATCCTCGTCACATGTCACTTTCTCGTTGTGTGTGCAGTATCCCAAGGAGCTACTCCACACCTACGAAGCCTATCACCGGGATGATGGGAGCGACGTCCCCATGTCCCAGCTGGTCAATAAAAAGGGCCAGGTCCCCCCCCCCCCCCATACCGCACCTACCCCGCCAATACCCCATATATCATCGCATAGGTTTTGGTGACGTACTTGGGCCATGAAATCACGGAAAGCGAACGAGGTGCTGAAAATGTGTGGAAAACCAAGGCAGACGGAGTCCCGCTGCGCAGAAGGCGATCGAATTCAGGAAAGTTTTTCCCAAAGTGGTCATACCCCTCCTGCATACCCCCGCCATACCCCTCCTGCATACCCTCTGATACCTCTCTCTCTCTCTCTTTCTCTCTCTCTCTCTCTCTCTCTGTATCTATCTATCTATTTCTCTGCTGCATATGTGCAGGCGGGCAGCGATTCCTCTAAGTGATGGGTCACGTGGTAAAGCAAGGCAGTATGCGGATGGCTTCCATGTAACCCCACATACCCTCCTATACCCCTCCTATATTACCCCCACATACCCTCATACCCCTGTCCCACATACCCCTGTCCCATACCCCTACCATACCCCTGGGGTATGATACCCCGGGTTATGTGCGTGTGTAAAGCAAGGCAGTATGCGGATGGCTTCCATGAAACCCCTCCATACCCCCACATACCTCCTATACCCCTCCTATATTACTCCCGCATACCCTCATACCCTGCCTCTCATACCCCTGTCCCATACCCCTGCCATACCCCCGGGGTATGATACCCCGGGGTATGGTACAGGGGTTTGATACCCCGGGGTATGGTACATGGGTTTGATACCCCGGGGTATGATACCCCCCTTCATACCCCTGTCCCATACCTCTTCTCTCTCTCTCTCTTTCTCTCTCATGATGCAGATCGGTGAAAAACCGCCCCTGAGATGCTTCTTTCAGAAGGAAGCTGGTGGAAAGAAGCATAGAGTGGAGGGGTGGGTAAGGCTGGCTTCTTTCATGCCTATTGAAAGTCTTTTGGGGCCGTGCGAATTTTCGCAGGATACCATGAGCAAGGCATCGCGGGAAAAAATCCTGAAGGTAAAGGACGCAACACCTCCTACCGGTGTGTTCCCCGAAGGAGAGTCCTGCAACATCTGGTGGCCGAAGGATTGTCCTCCTTCTCCTCCTCCTCCTCCTCCTCCTCCTTCTTCTTCTTCTTCTTCTTCTTCTTCTTCTTCTTCTTCTACTTCTTCTACTTCTTCTTCTTCTTCTTCTTCTTCTTCTTCTTCTTCTTCTTCTTCTTCTTCTTCTTCTTCTACTTCTACTACTACTACTACTACTACTACTACTACTACTACTTACTACTACTACTGCTGCTGCTTTTGGCCAAGCTTCTGAGATTCCATCAGATGTGCAAGATGAGGTTGCAAAGTTAATGCAGGAGAAAGCTGCGGCGGGGAAAGCTGCTGCAGCTGCTGCCACTACTACAAATTCTCGTGGTCCCATACCCCTGTCTCATACCCCTGTCCCATATCCGTGTCCCATACCCCTGTCTCATACCACATAGGCGGAAAAAGAGCAATTGTGGCTGAGAAGAATAAAGGTGCAAAGAGGAGGAAGACGACACCGACCGCCAAGGTACCACTGCATACCCCCATCATACCCCTATATACCCCCCCCCCCTCTCTCTCTCTCTCTTTGTATTGTAGGGCTCTGACGCACAAGAGTGTTCCCCATCAGAGGCGGTACCAGAGGAGCTTGCGGAGGAAAAGGAAAAGGTGTCTCATACCCCTATCCCATACCCTGTCTCATACCTCTGTCCCATACCCCTGTCCTATACCCGGGTATGATACCCCTGTCATCCCTGTCTGATACCCCGGGGTGTGATAATAATAATAATAATAATAATAATAATAATAATAATAATAATAATAATAATAATAATAGTGCTTCTCTGTCAAGGGCTGATGCATTTCTGCACATGCGCCTCCATCGTCTCACCCGTGAGGGGAGTACGAAGAATTGACGATAAGCTCTAATGACACCCCCGCAAGGGCAGTTCCAACAATTCCAGACGGGCCGGTATGTTCAATGAAAATACTGGTCCAGACGGATCGGTATGTCCAATGAAAATACTGGTGGCACCGACGGGAATCGAACTGGCGACAGGGCCCAGATGGTAGAACTTGACCACTGGGCTATCACGGTGTCCATAATAATAATAATAATAATAATAATAATAATAATAATAATAATAATAATAATAATAATAATAATAATAATAATAATAATAATAATAATAATCTGTTTGGCAGGGTACCTCGGCGTTGGAAGTGGAATCGGAAATGCCACCTTGGGTTTGTCACAGCTGTGGCACAAAGAATCAGTTTTCTTTAGCTGTATGCGTTGTTGAGGATTGTGGGACTTCTATCGTCGGTTTCTTGCGCCCGCTCCTGCCTGGCGGGTGCGACTAGCGCAACAGTTGAGGGGACCTTTACGTATTAGGGACCTTGGTAGTGTAGGTGATGGGATCGGTGGGACTATGACTAGTGAATCCCTTGCGATATGTTTCGGAGGGATCCCCAGGGATGAAAAAAAAGACATGTGTCTATTGGATATTGGGTGTGCATCGGGAGATGTGCTTCTTTTTGCCTTGGGCGATGATTGGGCTGCAGTCGCTGGTATAGAGACCAGACGTTTTGAGATTGCATTCCTTAGCAGGTATGAAAAATACGGTGTATTGTGGGCCGCGCATGATAACTCGATAGGGGTTTGTTCAGATAAGAGCTGTTTCTGCTCAATAAGATCATACAATGCGTCTATAAACCGCGTTGTGTGGTCGAAGGAGTTTCCTTGTATTCAATGGGGTACAGAAGCTGAAGCCCCTCACGTTGAGTTAATACCACGTGCGATGAAGTGGAACAAGAACATAACAGTGTTCTTGTTCTGGAAAGGTTGGAAACCAGCCCATAAGCATAAAGTCCTGTTGAAAATAATCCAGGACGAACGGGTAAAGTATGTTATGGTTACAGATAGCTGTAAATCAAACAGCATGTCCCACGACCACAGGGATACTCTTGGAACTTTGCTCTCTCAAGGGTTTTTCTTGAAATCATACCGAACTTGTGTTAAAGCAGCGGGAAGTGGACAGGTGTACGCGTTTCTGCTCATGGAACGCATTGCTAAGCAAGGTTGAGGCATAGCCAGTTATCAGGTAACCCTGCGAAGCCAGTTATCAGTTAGTAATAATAATAATGATAATAATAAAATACCCGTCATAATATCCCTTAATGCCTCATACCCCTCATACCCTTATACCCCATACCCATATACTCTCTCTCTGCACTGTAGTCCTCCAACGAAGAAGAGGGCCCTTGTAACCCAGCAGGGGACCAAGAAACTGCAGGGGCGGAACCAATGAGTCAGGGCCCTTCTACCCCTTGTACCCCAACAGAGGAAGTGGAAGGCGTGGAAGAAGAAGTGGAAGAAGAAGGATCAGGGACAACACCATGACAGTAATACTCTAAGTCCCTGCCGCCATTTTCTCTGTGTCCCTCATACCCCTCATTTTCTCTCTATGTCCCTCATACCCCTCATTTTTTCTATGTCCCTCATACGCTCATTTTCTCTCTAAGTCCCTCATACCCCTCATTTTCTCTATGTTCCTCATACTCTTTATTTTCTCTATCTCCCTCATACCCCTCATTTTCTCTCTATGTCCCTCATACCCCTCATTTTTTCTATGACCCTCATACGCTCATTTTCTCTCTAAGTCCCTCATACCCCTCATTTTCTCTATGTTCCTCATACTCTTTATTTTCTCTATCTCCCTCATACCTCTCAATTTCTCTCTATGTCCCTCATACCCCTCATTTTGTCTATGTCCCTCATATCCTTTATTTTCTCTATGTCCCTCATACCCCTCAATTTCTCTCTATGTCCCTCATACCCCTCATTTTGTCTATGTCCCTCATACCCCTCAATTTCTCTCTATGTCGCTCATACCCCTCATTTTCTCTCTATGTCCCTCATACCCCTCATTTTCTCTCTGTGTCCGTCATACCCCTCATTTTCTCTATGTCCCTCATACCCCTCATTTTCTCTATGTCCCTCATACCCTCATTTTCTCTATGTGTCTCTCATACCCCTCATTTTCTCTATGTCCCTCATACCCCTCAATTTCTCTCTATGTCCCTCATACCCCTCATTTTCTCTCTATGTCCCTCATACCACTCATTTTCTCTCTATGTCCCTCATACCCCCCTCATTTTCTCTCTATGTCCCTCATACCCCTCATTTTCTCTCTATGTCCCTCATACTCCCCTCATTTTCTCTCTATGTCCCTCATACCCCCCACATTTTCTCTCTATGTCCCTCATACCCCTCATTTTCTCTCTATGTCCCTCATACCCCTCATTTTCCCTCTATGTTCCTCATACCCCTCATTTTCTCTGTGTCTTTCATACCCCTCAAATTTTCTCTATATCCCTCATACCCCTCAAATTTTCTCTATGTCCCTCATACCCCTCATTTTCTCTATGTCCCTCATACCCCTCAACTTTTCTCTATGTCCCTCATACCCCTCATTTTCTCTATGTCCCTCATACCCCTCATTTTCTCTATGTCCCTCATACCCCTCATTTTCTCTCTGTTACTCACTGTTTTAATAAAATACTTGCCACTTTTAGAGCTTAAAAAAATTCAATCTCGATATCAAATTAATAATTGTAATTGATCCGGCAGTGGGACCATGTTGCGTATCTTATTAATAAATAAATCTGATACCCCTGCTAATAAATATTCTCCAAGTCCCTCATACCCCATCTGATACCCCGGCTAATAAATTTTCTCTAAGTTCCTCATACCCCATCTGATACCCCCTGCTAATAAATTTTCTCCAGGTCCCTCATACCCCATCTGATACCCCGGCTAATAAATTTTCTCTAAGTCCCTCATACCTCATCTGATACCCCTGCTAATAAATTTTCTCGAAGTCCCTCATACCCCATCTGATATCGATACCCCTGCTAATAAATTTTCTCCAAGTCCCTCATACCCCATCTGATACCCCGGCTAATAAATTTTCTCCAAGTCCCTCATACCCCATCTGGGGTTTCATACCCCATCTCGCACCTCATGCTATCTAATAAATTTTCTTCCAAGTCCCTGAGGGGTATCATACCCCCCCCCCCCCCCTAATAAATTTTCTCCAAGTCCCTGAGCGGTATGAGGTCGATACCCCTCATACCCCTGATACCCCCCCCCCCCCCCCCCCAATACCCATGAGGGTATAATACCCCTTCTCTCTCTCATACCCCTCATACCCCAGGGGTATCATACCGGGTATCATACCCGGGTATGGAGGCGTATCGTTTGGCTGTAAAGGTCGTGGATGATCCAGACGTCCTCGCTGGGTGGAGGACAGCCGATATCGGTTCTTCCACATCTGTTCCAATTACCAAGAAGATTATGGTAGCTCCGCGGCCAGCCCAGTTTCTTCTTCTCCTTCCATCTTGCTCCTGAAGATTCCATTCGTGTCTTTCTTTCCTCACCAGCGTTTGTGAAGGAACGTAAAGCGGGTGCACAGGTGAGATCAATTATTTCATCTTCGGACTCATTAGCTGTAGAAGTACTGGACTCTTGAGAAGCAACCAAAATCCAGAAAGCTGACAATTTTCGTTGAGTTTGCGCAAAGAGGCAGGCACGGCGGCCGGCACGTCGCCAGGCAAAAGGGGCAGATAAGCTGCTCAGCGCGCTGCTGCTAGGCAAGCTGGCAGGGTAGTTGCTGCTAGAATTTCGCCTTGATAAAGTGCCAGACAAGCTCATGGTGCTGCATGGGCTGGCAGGCAAGTCAGCAGGCCGCGTGGCGGACAAGCTGCTCAGCGCGCTGGTATGCGCGCTGGCAGGGCTGCTGCTAGAATTTTGCCTGGATAAAGTGCCAGACAAGCTCATGGTGCTGCTTGGGCTGGTAGGAAAGTCAGCAGGCCGCTTGGCGGACAAGCTGCTCAGCGCGCTGGTACGCGCGCTGGCAGGGCCGCTGCGGTCACCCTCCTCCTGGACCTGCTTGCGCAGAACGGCAAACCGCACCTTCAACTCGGGGCAGTCCTGACCCAGGTGAGAATTGTGTGCAGCCTGACGACGGTAGTTGCATTGACTCCGGCACTGAAAGAACCTGTGAGGTCCCTTTTGGCAGGCAAAGCAGATGTTGCGCATCTCGCCCTCCGTGCCCGTCTGACCCCCCTTAGGGCCGCCACCAGAACTTTGCCTGGGCAAAGTGCCGGACAAGGTGCCACCCGGGCTTCTACGCAGCATGTTGCTGCATGAGCTGGCAGGCAAGTCGGCAGGCAACAATGCGGACAAGCTACTCAGCGCTCTGGTAGACACGCTGGCAGGGTCGCCGCGGTTAGAAGTGTCGCACAAGCTGCCACCCAGGCTTCTACGCAACATGGTGCTGCATGGACTGGCAGGCAAGGTGTCAGGCAAGTCGGCAGGCCACGTGGCGGACAAGCTGCTCAGCGCGCTGGTATGAGTCTGCGTCGAGAAAGTGTCGGACAAGCTGCCACCCGGGCGTCTTGGCAACACGCCAGAGTTGCTCCCAAGTCTGTGCCCAAAGGAGACTCCTAAGAAAAGATGAGGATCGGATAGGAGGCCAGAGTAGTTCAGAGACGGGGGGTTCAGGGTGGAGGTGGAGGAACGGGACGAGCTGCCGCCCGAGGCGTTGAAAGATGAATCGTTCGTCGGCTCTGCGGAGCGGGCGTCTTGGCCGTTACACCAGTCGCTTTCTAGGGCCGGAGCAGGAACAAGAACTCGCAGGTTAACTGAGAATGTCGCCGTGCTTGAAAGAGGGTCACACCATGGTTACCGCGTAAGTATGTAGTGCACGCTTGCGATAGCTCCCTAGCCTGCTTGAGGAATCGGGCCCAGGTAAGGTGCGGTGCCGCTCTGGAAATCACGTTGTTTGTGCTTTGCCTTAGCTTCTCAAAACCTGCGTGTTCCTGAAGTTCCGCGCGCTTCGCCAGGAACTTATCGAAAGGGTCGTCGGCCGGACCACAAACTAGAAAACCGTGACACAAAGATTCTAGCAACAAAGGCACGCGGAAGGGATGACATGACGACCAGCTGTCGAAAGCCAAACCCCTGATCAATCCCAACTTCCTCTGAAGCTGGTCCTCATTGAACAAAGGCTCGCAGGTCATGGTCAGCCCTCCATTTCCTGGAGCCAACATCTGTCCTATGAATTCCGCCCAAGACGCCGAATGCTTCTGGGTGATTCCAAACTCCGTCACTGTCAAAAAGAGCGATTTACATTGCAGGTGGTGACAGTCGGAGTCGGCAGAACTGATTTTCGCCACCCACACATCAATCGCGACACCGCCCAACTGTGGGTGCAACCAAAGGTTCCAGCTGATGGTCGGTTGAACAATGCGCTGCGGCCATGAAACGTTCGTCACGGTAATCGACTTGGCGGCGTTGAGCCGACCCGACAGGGCACAACTGGCAGCAGGAAGCAGGGACATAGTTACCAGCTCTGTGACTCCTGGTACGAGAGGCAGGCAAGCATTCGTACGTGGTAAAAGCTCACTCTGGTGTTCCACCTCCACGTGCACGAAATGGCTCTCCAATGCCTCCGGAAAGAAAGTCCACCGAACACGAGGGACGAGCAGGCAAAATCGCTTCAAGCTCCTCAGGCATTCTTGATGCTCACAAGCGGCAACAACCACTGTTCTATATCGCAAGTCCCGCCGCTGGCACCATCGGCATAGAAAGGGAAACCGCGAGGTGGCGACGGCTGTAACAGTAATATTCCGAACACACTTGCAGGGCAGGAGTTTCGATTTTATCACTGTGGACACATTGACCTCACTATGTCCGGCTTTCTCAGTTCCTCTTCGTAGTCTTGTAGCCAATGCCTTATCGCCGAGGCCCACTCTTCGCGATCCAACCGATCCATGTCAGAAATGCCAAACTCGGTTGGGACCTTCTCAATCAGTTCCGGGTTATTCCATAGTGCGGAGAGGAACCAATCGCGCGTATCAGACGGGTTCCTGGAACTAGACGAACTACTAGCAGTAGCGTCAGATGTGCAACCACTAGCGATGGACGAGCTGCTAGAGCTGCTTACGCTGCAAGAGCTGGACGAACTGCTGGAGGTGGGCAAGCTGGAAGAGCAGGAAGAGTCGCTAGTGGCCATGGTAGCGCCAGAGTCTGACATGAAACCACTAGCGATGTTCGATCTGCTTGAGCTAGAGCTGGACGAACTGCTAGATGTGAGCGAGCTGGAAGAGCAGGACCAGTCGCTAGTAGTAGCGCTAGCGATGGACGAGCTGCTAGAGCCGCTTACGCTGCTAGAGCTGGACGAACTGCTAGAGGTGGGCGAGCTGGAAGAGCAGGAAGAGTCGCTAGTGGCCATGGTAGCGCCAGAGTCTGACATGAAACCACTAGCGATTTTCGATCTGCTTGAGCTAGAGCTGCTTATGCTGCTAGATCTCGACGAACTGCTAGAGGTGAGCGAGCTGGAAGAGCAGGACCAGTCGCTAGTAGTAGCGCTAGCGATGGACGAGCTACTAGAGCTGCTTATGCTGCTAGAGCTGGACGAACTGCTAGAGGTGGGCGAGCTGGAAGAGCAGGACCAGTGGCTAGTAGTAGTGCTAGTGATGGACGAGCTGCTTGAGTTGCGTACGCTGCTAGAGCTGCCTACGCTGCTAGAGCTGCCCACGCTGCTAGGCAGTCGGCTGTCAGAGCCGGACGATGCACAATAGCGCGAGGCCGGCCTTTGTGTCATGTGCTCCCTGATGCTTAAGCTCCAATAGAGAACTTCCATGGCCACTTGGATACGAGAAGACATGACCTTGGTGTACATATACGTCTCCACTGCCAACACGGCAGGTTCTGAACTCGTAGCCAATTGCAGTAGGTTTCGCATGCTTTCCAGATTGAACCAGGGTAAGTCAGTGCGGCCATGGTGAGGCGGGAACTTTCCAAACTTCATGAATTCGTCCAGACTCATGTTGGGTGGAAATTTTGTCTTTGTAGGCGTGTCACAATTATTTGCGGGACCAGACCGGGCGCAGTTGGGGGTGCCTACACACATTCGCAGGAAAATTCGAACCGGATGATGACTGGCCAGCACAGCGAGACAGGATCACGGGATATCCCGCTTATATCCCGTTTTAACAAGATATCCCGGTCTAAATTACACGGGTTTTGCGTACATCAAACGGGATATCCCATGATCCTGTCTCGCTGTGCAGCCTCGATACATTGACATTCTCTGTGAAGGAACAAAACACTTCAACAACTTGTCACTACCTGCTGGATGAACAACTTGTGTTGGGTTCCATTGCACCCTGGGAGCTGTCATCCTGTCTTTGATCTTGACTTCCGCGACCAAGTGCGCCCCCAAGGGAATCAACCACGGAGTGCACACACAGGATGGCCAACAAAAACGGGGTACGCTGGACGTAATCAGCTGCGTGGGTTGTGAACTTGGTTTTGAATTTCAGTAAAGCCTTTTCCAGGAGACGCTCGAGTTCGTCTGGAGGAGTGTAAGTATTCATATAGTTATAGAACGTGGGGAAGTAGTGCAGAATCTCGTCCAACATTATTTTACGCATCACTCCCTTGTGAAGGCCGCTATCCCCTGCCTTCGTGTCATCGGTAAAATGACTGGTTTTACAATCCTGTTGCATGGCGGCCAAAACCTCCCTGGCTACAGCCCCATGTCGAAGTCCTAGATGATACGCCTCTTGACGTTCAGCAAAGTAATGATCCAATAACACAGGAAGCGCTAAATGATTACAGTAAGTGGTCAGTTCCGCAAACATCGGACGGTGGCCTTCATTGACAACCGCTCTTGAACTGAAAGTCGACAAGACAGCAGGGATAATCTCAGTGTTCTGATCCGGGGGAGAGGAAGGAACAGAAGTAGCAATAGTACTAGTGGTAGAAGTAGTCGTCGTAGTAGTAGTAGTCGTCGTCGTCGTCGTCGTAGTAGTAGTAGTAGTAGTAGTAGTAGTAGTAGTAGTAGTAGTAGTAGTAGTGGTTGTAATAGTACCAACGTCCGTGGGTTGCACTGAGTCGGTCGCAGTGAGGCTCCCCAATCTGAGCTCACGGATCAAGGCGGTTGCTTTTTCCGTCTCCGTCGTGTTGACACTGGAAGAAGAAGAAGAAGGAGAAGAAGGAGAAGGAGGAGGAGGAGAAGAAGAAGAAGAAGAAGAAGAAGAAGTAGTAGTAGTAGTAGTTGCAGTGGTAGTGCAAGCGGGAGCGGGGGCGGAAGTAGGAGAAGCAGAAGTAGGCTCAACTGCACCTCGTGGAACATATTCACCGTCGGCAGACAACTCGGCACGAGCATCGTCTGACAAGGCACAAGCCTCGTCTGGTGAGAGAAAACGTCGTAAATTTGTCGTATCAAACGTCTGTTCAGGTGGACAGGTCAAAGGATCGAAATGCCAAGTTTTCATACAAGAATTGCGACAGAGTCGAAGTGCAGCTACACGCCCGTGCCGGTTATCTACGACCCTGTCGAGGAGTCGAGGCCGGTCCTTCCCCTGGTCAAACAGAACCCACACCAAGTCAGGATAAATTCGTGGTAAATGGCGCAGCATGATCTCATCTCCCATTTGATAATCTCCACCAGGAAAGGGTTCCATGTAGCGCTCGCGTAAGGCTTTTCTGAATTGCTCAATGTCGTGTTCATCGATGCGGGGCGCTTCATCAACTGGCAAGCCTTGCGTTGCTGCGAAGCCCCTCAAGACGTCTAATAATCGGGAACCCTCCTGTTCTTCGAAAAACACATGCAACACGTCCTCACTCAGGCCTCCATGTCGGATTGGGTACATATCTCCTTCACCATCGCTTGTTGCACGAGGTGCAGTTTCCCCTCGACGCCTTCATCCGGAAATACGTGGTAAGCGACGGAGCGATAAAAACAGAGCAAACGGTCCGGGGAGACGGAATAGACCTTCATTTGGTCATATCCCCGCGGCCAGTGTGCAGTTCCCTCTCTCGACCTTTGATCAGCTAGGGCCATTGGATTGCCAGGCTTGCTGCACCAAATAACGTGTTCCGCCCACGATGTCTCTGGTACCTTTTTCTCGCAAGCATGACATGTTACTACAGCGGCAGTCGTTGATCCCGCTGACCTCTCCTCTTGTGAGATCGTGGCCTCTTCTTCCCCTTGTTTCTTGGAGATGCAAAAGAGTTCGGTGGGGAGGAAGAAGAAGTGGGAGAGGATGCTGAGGGTGGTAAAGGCGCAGAGGAAGAGGATGTTGCCTGAAGCGGTTCCGTCAGTACAGGCTGGTGAGGCTGCGGACCTCTGCTCGCGCGAGATCGTTGGTATTCTTGTGGGGTACAAGGAAGCGACGAAACTTCCTTCATCCTCACCGTCTTTTTTGGAGATGCAAAAGAGTTCGGTGGGGAGGAAGAAGAAGAGGGAGAGGATGCTGAGCTGGAAGAGGCGCACCACGTCGGCATAGCCGATGCAGAAGAGATCCGTGCACCAACCGATTTCACACGGACTTTAACTGCATGGAGCACCTCGTGTAAAGTAGTGCGGAGCGGTGCAGATTCGTCGCAGAGAGTGTGGAAACCGTCGCGGTCAACCCCCATTTCGGGACGGTTCCACGTGGCTTCCTCAAGCCGCAAAAACAAGAAAATGAAGATTAGAAAGTTTAGGTCTGTGTTTGGCACAGTTGCAGAAGGAAAGTCGTGCTCGAACAAAGACTCAGTCACAGAGAGTCCTCGCAGGCGGAATTGTGCAGAGACATTATCGAACAGCGACAGCAAGTGCTCAACACCTTCATCTGTACAAGACGGCGAGGAAGACGAACACAAGCCTTGTGAGTGTGAAGAATGCACAGGAATGATGGACGGGGGAAATGTCGTCAGTGTCGAAGACAATGCTGGCGAAAGTGGCTCGGGGAAAAAAAACAGAATCGTCTTGTCGCATACCTGAGCTACCTCCGTGTCGTCTATCTCTCTGGCGATGCGCAAAAAGTATTCCAATGAACTTCGGATCTTGGGTTGGTCTCCTGCTCCGACCAGAGCCGCAAGCGACTTTCCCGCTCGGCCTTGTGCCAAAATCGCTTGCACTATATTGATATAGTTCTGTCGGAGATTAACTCCATCTACCGGCTGCAACTGCAAATATTCTTTGGCATCGTTGTCCGTTCGCAGTGCATACTTTTGATTCCTGTTGGAACCAAGGTCTTGTCCGTTGACGATGCAGGGAGGAGTTGGCAACGTCCACCTGTGGACAACGCACGAATGAAATCTTTACGACAAAACAGAAATTAACCACTACCAATGCATAATGTCACTAAATACAGCACATAGCCAGCAGAGAGGACCAGATCCAACATGACTCCTTGCGTCCGTTTTTCATCTCCTGCATGGCAGTCTGAAAACTCTCCTTCTGCATTTTTAGAAACGGCTTGAACGACTCAGCTGTCACCGTCTGGAGTAAATATTCAAAAAAAAAGTCAAGGTCTTATAGAACGGTTGTTTGTCAAAGAAAAAGTCAGTCTTATTTAAATATAGAATGTTTGTTTGTCGCCCTTGATTTATCCACGAGGTACAGTCTGAAGCTTTACAAATCGAGTAGTACAAATAATAAAAATGTATTAGACGGACAGCCAGTCTCTTTAGTACCTGCTTGACTGTCGCAGTGGTGCTGGCCGAGTTGAAACCCGTCCCCAGCGAGGCATCGAAAGAAGCCGCCAGCGCAGAAGAAGAAGCAGAAGAAGAAGAAAAAGCAGAAGAAGAAGAAGAAGAAGAAGAAGAAGAAGAAGAAGAAGAAGAAGAAGAAGAAGAAGAAGAAGAAGAAGACGGAGAAGGAGAAGGAGAAGAAGAAGGAGAAGAGGAGAAGAAGAAGGAGAAGAAGAAGAAGAATGAGAAGAAGAATGAGAAGGAGAAGGAGAAGAAGAAGGAGGAGGAGGAGGAGAAGAAGAAGAAGAAGTGGAGGAGCAGGAGGAGGAGGAAGAAGAAAGAGAGGGAGTCTCAAGCCTCAAGCAAAAACCATGCACCGCAACTGTGAGAATCTTCGATTTCCGAGGATCTAATCGGATTTTATAACTCATCTGAGTCTTTCCCTCCTTAGGAAAGATGATCTGGGTCACTTCCCCATGCTTGTTGCTAAGGTCGCAAATTTTGCGCTTCCGTCCACGCGTCCAGGTGGGACGAATTGAATTAATCCACTGATTGATAACAACTCTGCTTCCCACGCTCAATGCAGGGATTCGTTCCTAAAATGTAAATAGTTAGCTAGTAAATCAGATACATCGATAAACCAGAATAAGATCAACAAGGTGGAGCTAGTAGAACATATATATCGATATGGACTAATCAGAATACGATATGAAGTGTAGAAAAGGTCGGAACCTGGAAAGTGGGATGGCGACACTCCACCTTGACTTTAGTATATTGGTCACGTTTTTCCAGATTGCCTACCATGATGTCTGCAGAAACGGCCTGTTTCCCAGTTGCCCCATACATTGCTTTGACCAACCCCACCTTGCCACCGTACTTTTTCAAGTTCTGTGGCATACAATCGCCGCTCTTGAATGTGACAGTGTCGCCCACTCGTAGTTGAAACTCTGAGTGGGAAGCAGGGTCCGAACAGTAGGAGGATGAATAAGTGGAAGACGAGGGCAACGTACTAGATGAGGAAGAGGACGCATGGGAAGAGAAAGACGAGGACAAAGCTGAAGACGAGGAGCAACCGGAAAAGGTCCTGGAAGTCGACGAAGAGGAAGTCGAAGTAGATGAAGCGCAAGCGGAAGCCGAGGAAGACGAAGAGCAGCAGACAGAGGGAATGGAGGAGGAAGAAAAGGGAGACACGGATGAGTGAGTCGACGACAAGGATGAGGAAGCAGACACGGATGAGTGAGTCGACGAAAAGGGACAGAGGGAATGGAGGAGGAAGAGTGTCTTCTTCTTCTTCTTCTTCTTCTTCTTCTTCTTCTTCTTCTTCTTCTTCTTCTTCTTCTTCTTCTTCTTCTTCTTCTTCTTTGTCGCAGGAGTTGTCGTCTGAATATATAAAGTGGTACGAGCGAGCGGAAGAAGCGGAGAGGAAAAATCGAAAGTGGTGCGAGCAGCGAGAGGAAGAAGCAGCGAGCGGAAGAAGCGAGAAGGAAAAATCGAAGGCGCGAGCAATGTGCTCGGAAGAAGGCGAAGCGGGCAAACAAGTCAAAGTCTCCTCCTTGGTTCATATGATTCTCTTGACACGTTGCTCCGACATGAAACTAGAGACCTTACTTTGGGTGGAATGAATTCGGAAGACTTTGAAGCACAGTATGAGGTACAACAGTGATGCTGAAGTGCCTTTAGAACCGGAAGTCGTTTGGAATGCAATTTCCCCTGAGCGTTTTCACGACGCTGATGAATGGCGGTTATGGCTCAAAAATGAGGTGTCACTCTTACGCAGTGGGTGGCCGTCTGGACGGCCACCCACAGAGGTGTGTACAGACGAAAACAGTTCTGATTACTATGAGGAACAGGAGGACGTGGATGGTGACAGCTCGTGGTAGAAATACTGGTAGGGAGCAATGCAGCAGCGGATGAGGCGGCAACAGCGGACCAGGTTGCAAGGTAGATCACGACGACGGCAACTTTGAAGGCAGAGCGCAAAACGGCGGCATGACAGATCGCAACGGCTGCAGGGCAGGGCAACAAGTCTTAGAAGTAGCAGCAGCGGCGGTGGCGCCGCTGCCGATGCCGCCATTGCCGCCGCCGCCGCTGCCGAGTCTGCCATTGCCGCCGCCCAGTCTGCCGTTGCCGCCGTGGCCGCCGCCGCCGAGTCTGCCGTGGCCGCCGCCCAGTCTGCCGTTGCCGCCCCAGTCTGCCGTCGCTGTCTCGCTTTCTCAGCCACACCGAGTCCGCCGCTTGCTGCCGCCGCCGAGTCCGCTCGCGCGTGTCTGCATGTCGCTAGCGAGCCTTGCAAAAAATCCACAGGTCTGGAAGCGTGGCGTCTTCGTCTATTCATATTAACATTACCTATATAACTGACAGCAGATAACTTGGCAGCGGTGGCGGCAACGACAGACAAGGCAGCGGCGGTGGAGGCAACGGCGCAAATTCTGCATTTTATTACGAGTAAAAGTATTTTCAATGTCCACAGCGGCGGCGGCGGCAACGGCCACGGCGGCAACAGCTCCAGCTTTTGCTACTTACTACTTACTACTTACTACTTACTACTACTACTACTACTACTACTACTACTACTACTTACTATTACTCTTACTACTACTACTACTACTACTACTACTACTACTACTACTACTACTCCCCCCCCCCCCCCTGCCGCTACTAGGACATTCGACGAGGTAGGGTGCAAATGTTGTTCCCTGCCTATTCGAACTCCCCCCCCCCCCCCCCCCTCAGGCTAACTACTACTTACTACTACTATTACTTACTACCACGTACTCTCAAAGCCTTCTCTGACCGTCTCTCAAACATACAAATATACAAATATACAAACATACATGCATGCATACTCTCTGTTTCTCTCTCGCTGCGTCACTAAGAGTTCCAGTTGACGAGGAAGGAAACCTAGTACGGCCTGTCCCTCGCACTCTCGCTCCCTCAAAGCCCTTCCCTCCCCTCTCTTTCTCCCTCGCTCTCTCGCTCTCTTGCTCTCTCTCTCTCTCTCTCGCTCTCTTGCTCTCTCTCTCTCTCTCTCTCTCTCTCTCTCTCTCTCTCTCTGCCGCCACTTGCCGTCAATGCTCACGATTTCCATACAGCAAAAACGCTCAACGTCGAAGAAGTCCGCAAGGGACACGACCCCGCCAAGTGTGACGGGGTCCAAAATGTCGAGAATGCAGTGGGTGCGGTCTTGGGTGCAAATGCCTGTACTGCGACCCGCACAGCAGTGGGTGCGAGTGTGGCAGGTCAACCTGAAACTTCCGCCCTTACAACGCTCTGCTCACTCCCAACAAGTTGGAAGACCAAATCAGGAGCGGCAGAACAAGCCTGAATCGAGCATGGATGGGTCGGACAACGAAATGGCTGCAATGATGAAGATGCTTGCATCGGTCTCATCATCGTCTGGCAAAGTGTCTCACTGTAATGGTGGCGGTCAAGTACAAGGGAAATCTTTAAATGCTTTCTTGGCTTTTTTAGCTAGCACTTAGAAGCGAATTCGAAGCTGTCGTTTTTGCAGAAGCGTGCCTTCAATAATAATAATAATAATAATAATAATAATAATAATAATAATAATAATAATAATAATAATAATAATAATAATAATAATAATAATAATAATAATTACTATATCTGAGGCGTACTGATGCAGCTAATGGCATATCCTCAACGGACATAAGCCTCCAATACCCTTGTTCGAGGTCCTCCACCCCCCCGTGTCAGTCTCTCGCCTGATGATCGGGGCCACCGATGGAGCTCCTGAGGGCAAGACTGCACTAAGCAGAGGTTATTCCGCAGTCCCAGCAACCTCTTGCAAGACGTCACCGAATGTGCAAGTGCATACACCAAGCGCGGTTGCTAGAGCTGCCTCGAAACCCCACCCATAACAATCTGGTGTCTGCTGGGTCCTGGGCTATCAACCAGCATATGCGGATTTTAAGATCTTTTACGCGCGCAACGACCCTCCTCCCCAGCATCTACCACCAAAGGGTTATGAGTTGGCGTCACAGTTTAACGCCTTGAGGCCATTGGGCTGAATAATAATAATAATAATAATAATAATAATAATAATAATAATAATAATAATAATAATAATAATAATAATAGGCTTCCTCAGACTATAGCATCAGATCCAGATCCTGGACATGTGCCTCCATAATAATAATAATAATAATAATAATAATAATAATAATAATAATAATAATAATAATAATAATAATAATAATAATAATAGTGCTTCTCTGTCAATGGCTGATGCAAATCTGCACATGCGCCTCCATCGTCTCACCCGTGAGGGGAGTACGAAGAATTGACGATAAGCTCTAATGACACCCCCGCAAAGGCAGTTCCAACACTTCCAGACGGACCGGTATGTTCAATGAAAATACTGGTCCGGACGGACCGGTATGTTCAATGAAAATACTGGTGGCACCGACGGGAATCGAACTGGCGACAGGGCCCAGATGGTAGAACTTGACCACTGGGCTTTCACGGTGTCCAAAATAATAATAATAATAATAATAATAATAATAATAATAATAATAATAATAATAAAACTTGTCTTCTCTTCTTTTATCAGCGTCCTTCAATCCAGGCAGGTGAAAGAAGACGAGGCAGCGTCAGTGGTGTTTTCCTTTGTACTTGCCGCGATTGCTTGTCACGCATTTATTGAGCGCGATTGCTTGTAACGTAGAAGCGAAACTTGTACAAATGCATCTATACGTGCCACAGATTTAGTAGCATATGCAGACACATTTGTCTGATGCAGCTGAGTCTCCTGCCCCTGCCCCCGCCCCCGACCGCGGCCGCCTTCGATTACGACGTCGCCGGGCATCGCCGGTGCAGCTAGAATCATGACGAAGTAACTGTCTTCAGAGTGGAACCCCCGCAGACAATTGGAAACAGGTGACTTGGGGTGGTCGCCCCGGCTTCAGCCTGAAGCAGCAAATCAAGAAAGCTCTGTCGAAGGGATTGAGGTGAATCCCTATGACTTAGTATCATATGGTATTGTGCCTGTGTTTGGTTGGTCGACACTCTTTTATTTACCAATGTAAGCAAAATGAAAGGCTGCGAGCCTAGTTGGTCAATCAAGAAAGCTCTGTCGAAAGGATTGAGGTGAATCCCTATGACGTAGTATCATATGGTATTGTGCCTGTGTTTGGTTGGTCGACACTCTTTTATTTACCAATGTAAGCAAAATGAAAGGCTGCGAGCCTAGTTGGTCAAAATGAAAGGCTGCGAACGTCATATATATATTAAAACAAATTTTACCTTGTAACCCGGGGCAACACACATCGAGTGTGCGGGAAGCCCGAACTGAGGGGGAGTTTCCTCATGGTCGCTCAGTATGAGTGGTCTTGCCCTAGTGAATTCCGACTTACTAACCTAGTGAATTCCGACAAATCATCTGACCTAGTGAAATCCGACTACTGACCTAGAGTTGGTCACAGTGAATTCCGACCACTCAACCGGAATCTTCAAAGGTTTGGCTCTCATAACAAGTGGTGTGGTCTGTTTTCCTGAAAGATGTGCTTGCTGTGTCGTTTGGAGTCTTGGGCCTGTGCGGTTCCGAGATCCAGTTGCCTGTGTTTGTGCAGGCACCCGGAGAGATGGAGCTAGGCAACTGCAGGCGTTCGCGCATCACAAGGCCTCAGGGACGAGGCTTCATTGAGCGACCGGCTTCCATCGTGCAGCAGCAGAGCAAGATGATGTTGCCAGGCAGTGCAACGGCGGCAGCAGCGCCAGCACCAGCAGCAGCAGAGCCACCGCCAGCGACAGCACCAGTACCAGTAGAGGCAGCTAAGGCAACAGTAGCACCAACACCCACAGCTCCTGCCACTGCTCCAGCAGCAGAACCGGCAGCAGAAGAATCAGATGACGATTCAGAAGACGAGCTATGGCAAAGGGTCAAATCCATACATACATGCATACATACATACATACATACGCACATGTATACAAACGCACATACATACATCGACATAATCACACACACACACACGTACATACATACAATGTTACAATATTACATCCATCCATACATACATACATACATACATACAATGTTACATATTTACGTACGTATGTACATACATGCAAGCTGTTATCTTTAGCAGGCCTCCTCCACTTCCACAAAGAGAAGAATCCGTGACCAAACGAAGCAAGTGAAGCACAAGCAACCGAAGAAGCAGAAGAAGGAGAAGCAAGAAGGACAGAACCTGGTCCGTGAGTTACAAAATTTGAATGATGCCTGGCTGCTGTTGATACCAGTTAACCTGTGGGGTTGCATCCGGGACTACGTCGGGTGGATCAAGATGGCGCTTCTAGCGCGTGTCTGCAAGCTCCTAGCAAGCCTAACAAAAAATGCACATTTCTGGAATGGATTACGAGAGCCAGTGCTTGACTTGAGCTCATTCAAACATGCGGAACCTCTGTTGGCATTGAGTCAAGTATGGAGGGAGAGCAAAGTCTCCTTTTCCAAGGTTTGCCTGCCTCGGGACGGATGGGGACACTTGAACGTGTCAGACTCTGTCCTTAAACTGCTAGATAGTACTGGTGTTCAGCACCTCAGTCTAAGCGGCTGCATCAAAGCGAGTCACCGCGACGATAACAAGTTGTCAGACAACGGGCTGGCGCACTTGTCCGCGCTGCGCCTGCAATATCTTTGCCTCCAATTTTGCCATCGAATCACGGATGCTGGGCTGGCTCACTTGTCTGCGCTGCCTCTCCAACAACTCAGTCTCTTTGCGTGCGAGGCTGTCACGGATACGGGGCTGGCTCACTTGTCTTCCCTTCCCCTGCAACCAATTTGTCTTATTGCTTGAGAATCACCGACGCGGGGCTGGCTCACTTGTCTGCGCTACCCCTCAAGCACCTCCACCTCGGTAGGTGCGAGGCAGTCACGGACGCGGGGCTTGGTCACTTGTCTTGCCTTCCCCTCGAACACCTGGATCTCACCGAGTGCCATCAAATCACGGACGCGGGGCTGGCTCACTTGTCTGGGGTGCCTCTCCAACACCTCGTTCTCCGTGAGTGCAAGGCAGTCACGGACGCGGGGCTGGCTCACTTGTCTTCCCTTCCCCTCGAACACCTGGATCTCACCGAGTGCCATCAAATCACGGACGCGGGGCTGGTTCACTTGTCTGCGCTTTCCCTTCAACACCTCTAGCTCAATGGGTGCGAGGCAGTCACGGACGCGGGGCTTGCTCACTTGTCTTCGCTGCCCCTTCAGCACTTCAGTCTGGCTGGGTGCTTGGGAATCACGGACGCTGGACTGACTCACTTGTCTGCGCTTCCCCTTCAACACCTCTATCTCAATGGGTGCGTGGCAGTCACGGACGCCGGGCTTGCTCACTTGTCTTCCCTTCCCCTCGAACACCTCACTCTGGAATCTTGCTCGGCAATCACGGACGCGGGGCTGGCTTACTTGTCTGCGCTGCCTTTCCAACACCTCAGTCTCTTTGCGTGCGAGGCTGTCACGGACGCGGGGCTGGCTTACTTGTCTGCGCTTCCTCTGAAGTATCTCTGTGTTTATCATTGCCACCAAGTCACAAGCGCTGGGCTGGCTCCATTCGTTGCGCGTCCTGAGTTAATGTTATTGCATGATTTTGATTAATAGATGGCGCGTTTCCAACATGCACCTTGATCTCTGTAGCTGCAGCAGAGACACCAGCAGCGACAGCACCAGTACTAGCAGAGGCAGCTAAGGCAGCAGGGGCAGCAGAGGCAGCGAGCGGCTACATTGTTTGAATGTCATATATACAGTAAAACAAAATTTACCTTGTAACCCAGGGCAACACACCTCGAGTGTGCGGGAAGCCCGAACTGAGAGGGAGTTTTCTCACTGCCGCTTAGTACGAGTCTTGCCTTAATGAATTCCGACTACCGACCTAGTGATTTCCGACTAGTCCCCTGACCTAGTGAAATCTGATTAGTGACCCAGTTGCTTGTGCTTGCGCCAAAGGATTTTGCTATTTTGTGACCTGCAGCCAAACTATTTCGCTCTTTTGTGTTGTGGTTATTTAGATGTCTCAGGTGACTTGGATGCCAGTCGATGATGCACTGGATGCTATCAAGAAAAGGTTTGATGAGATCGACGCAAGCGAGAGAAAAGGCATGGAGAGAGTGATCTTCTTGGACTCTGTTTGCATGGCCACGGTAGTAAAGTTCGCAGCGAACAGACTCGAGCGACATTTCAAAAAAATTCTTGGTGATTGGGATGACGACGTAGTTCATCTTGTGAGTCCTGTTTTTGCCAACGGTCACTTCTTCTTTGCAGCGATACGTATCTCCGGCCTGGAGCACTTGATTGTGCAATCTGTTGGTGCAAGAGGAGAAAATACACCGCTTCAATCGTATGTAGCAAAGCTTTGTCAATACTTACTCATACCTGAGAACAAAGTCGAGTTACCGAGAGATCGTCTGGGATTGCGTACAGATGCAAGGGGAGCAAACGCATGCGCGGGTTACGCTGTAGCTGCTCTATTACCGCACAAGCACATTGCCTCTGTATATCACTTTGGGTATCCCCATCTCTCGAGTCACCAGACCGACCCCTGCTGATACAAGATTTAAAAGAAAGTAAAAAAAAGAAGAAAAAAAAAAAGCAGGCAGGGAGATTCGCCCCAAAAGCTTTGATAAGTACTTAGGTTGCACTTGGTCAGAGCTAAAAGAGGAGATAGGTGAGAGCTGCTGCACAAATTTGCGTTGCAACAAATGGATAGATGCTTTTGCTGCAGTCAAGGCTAGAACAGACACAGTCCAGCTTAATAGGTCAGATTTAGCCGGCTGGGTAGCAGCACAGCTCGAAAGCATGGTAGACACAAGAGGCAATGTAGCTTATAGGTACAAGGGAGCCCCCATCTGCCGTACTATGTGGACACGGTTGCATGGTGTTGGGGACAAAACCATGAGACGGGCTCTTAAGGGAGTTAAGGAAGGCCACACCTACTTTCAAGAATATGGAAAAGGGGAATCCCCTACCGAAGATCTTTGTTGGACCTTCCTCCATCAAAAGTTTTTCGTTGAGCAAGACAATGAATCCATGGCAGATGGTATCTTTCACCTTCAGGACACATTGAATTTTTCTCAGATTTACGCATACGTCTCAGCGGAGTGGGGGGCCCAATCTCGCAAGCTCGTCTTGAGCGGGCCAGTCAGTCCGGATGGCCCTAGTGAAGGTTTGGTAAGGAAAGTGTGGCGAGCAGAGTTCGGCAAGGTGAAGCCGATTCGGAAAGGCGACTTCGCTAAATGCGGGTTTTGTTCCGAGCTTGCAGCTGCGCACAAGGCAGGGTAAAACTTATTTGTGGATGCTGTGATTTTTTATGCATTTCCCCCCCCCCCCCCTGTTCAGATTCAAGACTAAAGCTGAGGCTGATAAGTGGCGGACGGATAACCGCATTCATAATAAGATCCACCGCGAGGCCCGCCGTGGGTGTATGCGGCGAGCAGTGGAAGGGTAATCTTAATTTTTTTCTTTGCAATTAGGAGCAAGGATGTTCAGCGTGTTACGTCCATGACTATAGATATGACTAGGCCTTTTCATCTGCCTTGGTGCTCACGCGGTTCATCTGACTTTAGGGGTAGGTATGTTGTGCGGTTGCATGCGGGGGCGCCACCATGTATGCACATGACAAAAATTTTATCCTCGTTCATTTACCCAACATCGCTCATGGACCTAACGCAAATGTGACATTTTTGTATTGGCTCTTGCGTTGGGAACTTTATCACCCCCGCACCAAAGCTGCCATAAAATTGTACACTGACTGGGACGGTGGTATTGAAAACACTGCCGACACAACTATGATGTTTCTCTATCATATTATCCAACGGAAGTGGAGAAATCACATTGAGACTCACAGGATGGTGACTAAGCATTCCCATTCAGTACAGGACCAGAAATTTTTTGTGCTGCGCTATTAGTAGTATCTAGGATATAACACTACACTCATGACTACGAATTTTGCACAAGCATTTTTTAAGCTAATGTTAGGCTTTAAGAAAAACAAAGAATCATACTGCCTTTTGCTTTTAGCTTCAGAGTTTGATTGGGAGGCGTATTTCCAAGGTAGCGTGAATCCAGCCTGAAGTACTGGAATAGGCCTTTGGCCTGGCAATACTTGGCGGGGAGCTCAGAGAGCGGGTACATGCCCCGGGTCAGGGTGAAAACATGGGGGGACGCACAGAAACATTGGCATGGTATTAATGATTATGCAGATTGTGAAGACATTTGGCCGTACATCAAGGAGCCAGGTATTTACTTTTGCTTTCTTTTTTTCTTTTCTCATGTACATTCTGTGTGCAGCATCCGACCGTCCAAAGAAGCTAGCTAATTCCACGTGGGTGACAGATAAAATCAAAAAGGACGTGCGGTATTTAGCGGGTAAGTATTGCTTCCGGGAAGAGCAGGAGTGGTTCAATGAGGTCCTTGATCATTCGCAGTTTACCAGAATAATTTGGGACGGAGAGGAAGGTGAGGGGGGTTTGCCAGGCAGACCGGGCCATTTTGCGATGAAGAATCAGTCGGGGCATGAGTGGCTAGCACATTTTCGCATTCTCGACGATTTGCCAGAGGATGTGTGGGGAGTGCCCTTAGATCGAGCAGAGGTGCAGGAAAACCTCAGTAAATTGACGGAGGAGGAGCGGCTTGATGTGGCCAGGACTTCGTTTGTCAACGCGGGCATAGCACCCGTTCATCCTGCTTGGTACGGAGCAAGGCATCTCAAAGAGGAAGAAAAAAGGCAGCACGATTTTGATGATGAAAGCAGGTTTCCCGCTCCACATTTAAGGGTTACTTCCATTCTGGCTGAAAATCCCACTGAGGAGGGTCTTAAGAAAGCTACAGTAAAAGAACTTAAGTCGTGGCTGGCAGAGAAGGGCCAGCGACGAAGTGGTTCAAAGCCTGTTCTGGTTCAAAGAGTATTGTCTGTGTTTGCTGATGATGCAGAGCAGGTGCGCAGAGCTGAAGATGGGGCGCAGCAGCAACCTGCGGGTGGTGGCCGCAGGCATGCAGGTGGTGGTCGCTTACGTAAGCGGCGGAGAATTGGTAGCCTCGAACAGGACGAGAAACAAAAAGCGTTTTCATCTAGCTCTGATGATAGTCCCCTTCTGTCAGCTTCCAGCATAAATCAGAGAAATCGTCCTCATTCTGCCTCTCGTGTTCGTGTCCGACGTCAGTTTGCTAGGGTCTTTGGTTTGAGTGACGAAGAACGGGAGGCTGCAGCGATTAGAGAACAAAATCTCAGGTCGGATATGTCTGCCTCTTCATCAGAAGAATGGGAGCCTGTAAACGCGCTAAGAGACCTTCAGTAAATCATTTTGATAATAACCGAAATCAATTGTAATTAAATCTGCGCTGGAAAACAGTTGGTATTGGTTGTATTAATATATGACTTAGTGAAATTTTGAAAAAAGGATGTGGCAATTTTGAACTGAAGTTAATGATCTTAATATTAGTGTTATTTTTAATAAACTATATATATTTAGATTCTTCATGATTAATTATGACAGAAAAACAATATATATTAAGTTTTGTGACGTGCTTGCTTAATGTTTTTCCATTTTGACTTAGTGTAATAATACTGTGACCGGTCACGAAAATGTGAGTCACCGGGTGCCACCTGTCACCAATATTTTCTTGTGCAAAATGCAACGAAATCATACATAAATTCATTATTTTATTAAAACAAAGTTATTTATTGAAAATTACATAAGTTTTCATGCAAAAATGAGGCAAAATCGATGCAGACTTGAGGTAAATATTTTTGCCACTATGTCACTTTTTTTTGCATCTATATTTGCTTCTTTTCACTACCCACCAACTTGAAATTTCATTTTTATTATTTAGTAACGTTTAATTATCAATAAAATACAAAAAACAAGCATAAAAGCTTGCTGGAATTTGCCTCACTCTTTTATCAATTTGCCTCATGCACTTGCGGCAAAAGGGACTAGTCCTTTTGAAAGGCGCGAATGTTCTAGGGTGTTGTCAGGCCATAGATCTTGGCACATGGTGAGATGCTTGGGGATCCAGTAACCCAAGTGTCTACATCTGGGGTGGGTGCCTGGGAACCTTGCCATTGCCAATGTCGGGAAATAGGTGGCGTAGATATTATCTCGAGATATATAGAGTTTTGCGTCCGCGCCTGAGGATCCGTACAGTTCAGCTTCCGCATACATTCGCTCACCTGGGCGTTTAGTGAAGCCGGTGAAACCATTGCAATGCGCAGGTGGCCACGAGGCGACTTTTAAAATCGTTCGGGTTTGGGGGATAATGGAGTCGGTGGTACTGGGGTCGAAGGGTTTCTGCTTGACAGAGTACGCGGTTGTCCAGTATCTTGACGATCTTTCCATGTTGGAGCCCGGGTGATGAAATTGCCAAGCGGGCTAAGTGAATACGTAGCCGCCGGAGGTCTTGCCACCGGTGATTGAAACGCAGGGGGCGGGGAACACCGGCGAGCTTCCCGACAAGGATGATGAGCTGCTGGACGAGGACGATGAACTACTAGACGCGCTTTGTAGTGCCTGTTCAGCTCCTTTGCTTAGTCCTTGGATCCGACGGGTAGCTCGTTGTGTAGAGCGGGGTGGCGTTCCAATCTTGGATGGCGAAGATGACAGGGAAGCTGGAGTATACGGGGATCGTTCCTGTTTGCCTGAATTACTCCTTGTCGTGCGTGAACGACTAGACATCAGAGGTACAGGTAAAACCGGGGACGGCGGAGGATCTGCCAACGCATCCTGAAGCTGTTGCGGCAAAAGTTGTGCAGAGGCCGATGCCGATGGACCAAAGGCCGCTGCGGACGGTAGTACGGCCTGTGGGGGCGCCTGAACTGCTGGCAATGTCGATGGCGATGAAGATGATGACGCCTGCGATGATGACGATGCTGCTTGTGATGGCGGAAACGAAGTCGCCAACGGCGATGACGATGATGATGCAGATGACGAGGCTGCCTGTGATGATGCAAAAACGAGGGGTCGTGCCGCAGGGCTAATTCTCGAGTTAGACGCCCGTCGAGAGTCTCGGAGGGCCGACCACGCGAGTTGATCATTGACCTTGTCTTGTTGGGTAATCACATCAGAATCGGGACTTGAGTGGGAGAGTACCGGTGAAGTAGTAGCGGACGTGTCCGGGGAAGTCTGCGTTTTATGTCTTTTCACAAGGGTGCGCTTGCGATCCTGATGACGGGTTCTTTTGGAAATGGCGGAGTTTAGCTTTTTGACTGAAGGGTTGTCATGATAATGGACTTCGTCTTCATCTTCGTCGGTGGGGACGTAGGTAGAATCGTTTTTATCGACAGAATCTTCTTCTTCTTCCTCCTCCGGTTCTTCGTTTTCTTCATCAGTTTCCGGTGGTTTCTTCTCGCCTTTATCTCCTTGTCTTTTCCTGTCGGACATAAAGAGATTGACTGTGCGGCCGTAGAGGTGAGCTTGGGACGTTGCGAGAAGGTCATAAGAACCCGCCGGTTGCGTACTGGCACGATTGCCGAAAATTTGTTTGATCTTGGAGGTCGGGTATGAAGTTGCTTGGGCCAAAGTCTCCAGACGAAATTAAAGTCGTAGCTGACGGTGGCCAGTTGACGATCGCCCACTTGAAGCGGCGTGTCGAAAAGGTGAAACTCTGTCTCATAAACAATTTGTCTTGCCTTAGGCTTGAGAGGGATGTAGTCTGTTGGCTTGATCCTTTAGGCCTCGTCGATGGACAAGTTGATCTGTGCGGCCACCCACCTCGTTGGCGAAGAGCAGATCTACGCGATCGGGCAGGTGGGTTGACACGTAAATAGTGATCGCATGGAGCGGCGACGTAGGATTGGCGGAGACGAAAAGTTCGATGCCATCTGTGAGTGATGCGTCGATGCCGACGGATGAGCGTGCTTCCACAGGGCGCAACTTCCGAATGGTGAATCCATGCTGCATAGCCCATGAAAGGCGGGCGACGCCTTTGCAGTTGCAGGCGGAATCCAAGGTGCACGTAGTCTTACCGATAGGCGGACGGTTGAGAGGGTGTTTCGCGACCCAAACACATCCAGTAACCACTGTCGAGATTGTCGCGATCCGTAGGGGTGGGGGCGTTGGCACCAACGGAGAGGACGAGCGGGACCGGGTAGTCATGTGGAAAGCGCGCGGAGTATTGCGAGCAGCGGCCGCTGGTGGCTTCCAGTCACAGTGTTTCTTTTCGTCTTGGCAACGCTGCTGACGGAGTTTACATTCCTCAAACGAATGTTTAGGTAGTTGGTCCTTCTTCAAAAAGCTTGTTATGCTCCTTGCAGTAGGCGCAGGGAATACCTGTGAACGGTTTCCGTTTAGTCTGATTGGGCGGTTTACTCGGTGGGTTGGTCTTAGTCGTAGACATAGACGTCTTCTTCTTCGAAGGGATCTCCACAGCGTTGGCTTCCGTGAGATGTTGTCGCGGTGCCGGCCTCTTCTTGCTTGGGTCTTCCTTCTTCACCGGGTGAGTCGTCTTCAAACGTTTGTCCGGGCGGGTCGAAGTCTGTGAGGGAGCGTTCTGGGCCATAACCATAGCGTCGGCTTTACGCTTTTGTCGAGAAGGGCGGTTAGGTTTGCATTCTCTGAGGCTGTCTTGTCCTGCTGGGGCCGTTGCTGTCTCCGACGGTCAGTACGAGTGGGTGGCTGGCCTTGGCGAGTGTAGTCCCGCTTGCGCGTAGATGGATCCTCGGTGTCGGTGCGGACCGGGATCTCCATCGTCAGAAGATACTCTGTCATGACGTTGGGGTCAAGGGTCCTGACCCAAGGGAGAAGGTCATCTAGGTTGCGCGGCCATCCGACGCCGTAGGTGAGCAGGACTTGATTTGTCTGCTGATTCCAACGATCGCGCTCCATCGGGGTCAACATGCGGCCCAAGTCCTCAAGCTGGTTCCCGTCGCTGATGGTCACACCAGTCACACGTGCAGCCTCGTAGTGCGTGATGCATCGCTTGATGTACGCCAAGAGTTGCTCTTTTCTGAAGCGTCGCAGAGTGAGGGCTTGGAAAGCTGACTTCCGTGTGTCATGTTTATCCAGACGGCCGTGGATGAGGTCGCGGATGAACTGTAGCCAAATGAGGGACAACAAACACCATACTTGCTGAATATGGTCGGTGACGCGGACGAAGCGAGCCCAACAGGCGTCCATGATGGCAACTGTAGCTTTATCTCCCCACGCGCGAACGTTGTTGATGGCGTGCATGATGGCCAGTTGGATCGGCGTGTTGGCGACATGGTAGTTGAGTCAGACCGCCTATTCGCGCGCGAAGGTAGCTTGGTCCGGTGTCGGTATGACCGTCGTACTCGACAGAATGAACATGGAGCGGTGTGTGGGTGCGGATCCATAAGGTCGTGACAGCATATACATTTGGTAGCCCGAGGTGGCGTCTGAATTGCTAGAGCGAAGGACCATACGTGGCGGCGAAGACTGCGATGATGTTCCGTCACCGGAGGAGCCTGCCGAGCGAGGCGTTGGTGAGTCCTCGGGCTGTCGGGCGGAGGCATCATTTTCTTCCGTCACTTGGCCATCCTCGTCGTCGCCTTCGTTTTCTCCTCGTCGTTCTCGTGCTTGTTCTTGTTGTTGTTCCCGTTCTCGTTCTCCTTCAGGTTCGGCGACCGCGTCTTCTGCTTCTGCTGCCGCTCTTGTTGTTATCTCTGCAGCCCGCGTTTGGGTTGTTGTCGCGGTAGGAATTTCTGCCTCTTCAGCGATCTGGGCTGCCGTCGCAGTAGAGATTCATTTGCTGTAGGTGCAGAGCCTTCCGGGATGGGTGCCAACGTGCTGGTGCCCGAACTTGATGACGCTGGTGCAGTTCGCAGCGTCCGACATACAGGTATCTGCGGGGGACCAAGGAGGAGCCGTAGCGGGTGGAAGAGTCGGGTTGAGCGCCGAACTTGAAGTGAGCAAGCCAACGTCGTAGGATTGTTCGACAAAAGGTATGTTAGGTCGCTGCGGGGA
Organism: Paulinella micropora; assembly: GCA_019918135.1. Classification (NCBI taxonomy): domain Eukaryota; phylum Cercozoa; class Imbricatea; order Euglyphida; family Paulinellidae; genus Paulinella; species Paulinella micropora. The sequence goes on from WBZZ01005613.1 coordinate 136,537, forward strand.
CGAGAGGAGAGTACCGAGAAAGGATGGCATAGCCAATGAACGATTTACCGGCTCACTTGTTTTACCAGCGAGTAGGGTCGACAAAGGTTGCACCATGGGGCGCGGTGGAGCAGGAGTAGCAGCCCGAGCCATGCGTCCAGTACGTATGAACGAAGCATCCGGGGACGGAAAGGGCATGTTGGGTATCTGGGGCATGAAGGGTGGAATGGGCTGACGAAGTGTCGGTGCAATCGCAGCTGCTGGGGCTGAAGGCAATATCGGAGTTGACGGGGTCGTTGTAGCTGTCTAGGAGTCGAAAACGTCGAAGGGTGGGTCGGGTGGGTCGTTGGCGAAGAAGAGCTTCCAGCGGGGTGCAAAGTGATTGGACCAGTCAGACTCGATGGGGGAATGGATGTGGCACCAACGGCTGTACCCAAAGGAGCAGTGACCGGTAATGACCCAGCCAATCCAGCAGTTGAGGCAGTAACAGGGATGATGTTGCCAATCTGATTCCAGAGCTTCTCTGCCACTGCCAGAGATCCAGTAGGTCCCAGATACTGGGTGTAGACTTCAGTGTCTGTCCAATCGGGGTTGCGAAGAAGGTCTAGGCTGGCTTGAGGGGCAATCGGGACCTGAGGTAGCGATGTGGCCTTGTCCTTATGGTTCTTTCGCAAAATATCGCGTTCATCGCTCACGTAACTGGTAAATAAATCGTAGATAAATTGAACGGTCTGAGTGCGGGAGAGATTTGCGTGAAGGCGAGTAGTCTTCCCAGCCTTAATTTCCTCCTGAAATTTCTTCAACGGTCAGTACGTAGAGTGTCAGGACGAGAACACAGGATGGGGTAGGGTTCCAAGCAGCGTCGCTTGTGTTCGTTGTACTTCGAGCTTGGGTCGTCATATCGTGACTGGTTCCACATGTAGGCGTACCAGGAGCAGGCCAGGACGCAAAGCAGTAGCTGAAGGGGTCGGTGTGCAGTGGAGTA
>WBZZ01005613.1:170000-172500 GCA_019918135.1 Paulinella micropora
GCCCTGGCCCCGCCTGGTACTAGGGAGATTTTGGTATCGCCTGTATCAGTCCCTTCCGTGCAAACATCACGGCTTAGCTGGGCATCGGGTTAATACTTTACCCACAGACTTCCTTGGTTGACGAAATCAGAAGCTCCTTTTTTCTGACATTAGTCGATATCTCATTTATCTATTTATCTATCCATCTAACATCTCCCCACAGGTATGAGCCTACAGACTCAGTCCGCTGCGACCATACATACATACATACATACATACATACATACATACAGGTATGAGCCTACAGACTCAGTGCGCTGCAACGTGTTGAGTGCGAACGGCCCCAGATGGGTCACTAACACCAGCAGTGAGGTATGTATCTATGTATGTATGTATATGTACATGTATGTATGTATGTGTATATATGTGTGTGTATGCATGCATGCATGTATGTATGTATGTATGTATGTATGCATGCATGTATGTATGTACGTATGTACGTACGTACGTATGTATGTTTATGTATGTATGTGTGTTTGTATGTATGCATGCATGTATGTATGTATGTATGTATGTTATGTATGTTATGTACGTTATGTATGTTATGTATGTTATGTATGTTATGTATGTTATGTATGTTATGTATGTTATGTATGTTATGTATGTTATGTATGTTATGTATGTTATGTATGTTATGTATGTATGTATGTATGTATGTATGTATGTATTTATGTATTTATCTATGTTATGTTATGTTATGTTATGTTATGTTATGTTATGTTACGTTACGTCATGTTATGTATGTATGTATGCAGGCCCCAGCCTGCCAGCCCAAAAGTCCTTCCGTCTCACCCGCGCCTTCTTCCACATCTCCCTCTACTTCCTCATCGCCTGTTTTGGCCTCTGCATCTCTTTCCCCTGTCTCAGGCTCCCCATCCACCTCCCTCTCTTCTTCAACAGCCTCCTCCACCCCCTCTCCTTCTTCAACAACCTCCTCCACCTCCTCTCCTTCTTCCGCAGCTTCTTCCACCACAACGCCAACTCCCTCCGTCTCTAGCTCTCCCGTATCCATGTCTACGTCTCCTTCAAAGTCCTCCTCCATCCCCGCCGCCACGTCGCCATCTCCCTCCCTGCCCAGCTGCGTGGCCTCCTCATGCACCGCCTGCGTGGCTTTCAGCGCCGGCAGCTACGACTCGCAGTCATGTCAGCTGAACGTCACCGCGGTTCGCTGCGTCTGGTGTCCTGCCTCCTCCGTCTGTGTGCCCGCCGACACGTTCGCGCACACCCCGGCAGTGGAGTTGGTGACCGAAGGGCTGCTGGGGCAGCTTAATAGAGAGTACAAGGACCTCTGCCCGGACCAAAGTGAGAACCTCAAGCAGGCAGTCGTGCTGTGTGAAGCAGAGCAGGCGCTGGGCGTCTGCACAGGCTCGCCCAGCATGGGAAACGCTCCTGTTTCTCCTTCAGGCTCAACCCTCTACGCGCTCCTTGTGTTGCTCGCGATCGCGTGCTTTCTTGACTGATACCAGTGAAGTATGCTATAAGCAAGAGACTCATGCCTGTTGAGGCACTTGCAGAAATGTGATATCTCCCGTCATTTGGTATTGTGAGACTCTGTTAGTAATATGGGACAAGAAAAGGTTGAGAACATAGTAATAGACTCAAGTGAAAGTTGGAAGAAAAGAAAGTCAAAATAAGATAAAGTTAGGATGAATATGCAATTCCATTTTACTCTTACACTTCTACTGATCCCTTATTATTAGTATTCCTACGAGTATGGTATTTCTAACGACATCCTGTCGGAATAGTATATTATGCGGCTATCCACAAATTTGACGTGTTTTGCGGGCGAGCCGGGCCGGCGAGCCCGCAAAACATGTCAAATTTGGCGCGCCGCATATGTAGCTTTATCGGTAACCTGATCACATTTGTGGAGGTGACCGATAGTCAAAAAGATTAAGCTTTTGCCATTTCGTATGAAGTTTGGATTTTGGGGCAATATCTTCGGCTTCTCACTCAGTGAAGTCTATGAGCTTCCCACTCAGAGAAGTCTATGAGTGGCAAGTATTTTATTAACCCTTAACCCGGCAATCCACATTTGTGGTTTAAAACCACATTTGTGGATCTTGTGGATTGTTCAAGTTTTTAAGACCGTGGCACAAACGTGGCAATATTAGCAGTACTTTGTTTGTATTAAATACTTCTGTCATATTAATATTTAAGCGAACTATGAAAAAAAAACCGTTCATTAATAACGTCAAAGGTCATTTTAATCAACCATCAATTGGCTGCATCCTGGCTCGCGCTGGAGCGACGACGGTGTTGCGCCGGTGTGTGCCGCCCGGCACGCGAAACCATAACCGGTACGGCAAAAAAACTGAGAAGCGGCAATTGGAGCAGTAAGCACGGGTACGCTTCCTGACCCCGTTGAGCGGCATGCACGCTACGCATTGAACAGCATTTTCGAGCTTTGCTGCTTCAACGGTTTGTTTTTACCTGGTACGACTGAGGCTGATATTAATAG
>WBZZ01005613.1:177500-217500 GCA_019918135.1 Paulinella micropora
ATCTGCCGTATACTTGCTGTGTCCTACAGTAGATACTTTATCAGTGAGAAAAGGGCGCCAAGGGACGGCCCGATTATATACTAGGCCGGACATACGTAATGGCTCTAACGACACACATTATATATGCCGGCGCATACTGACTATCCGGTTAATTATATTAATAGGTCTATTAATAACACTCCCCCTGGATCAAAATAAATTATTAAATTAACTGCCGCCCGAGTCGGAGGTCCCAATACATCTATTCTGTGAAAATTATAAAAACAGACTTAAAACATAATAATATTACTCACTCTTACCCTCACTCTCTCCAAGAGGTGATGTCGATGGTGGCTACCCGGCTTGCTAGGGCAAGTATGCATCAACTAGATTACATACAGGGCAGCTCCCCCCAGTCAAGCTAGGCCTGGCCCGTCGACGAGAAGAGGATTAGGTCCTACGCACCCCCTATCCTATGTTGAGTAACATTATGTATGTAACGCAAGTACGGTATGGTCATAATACACATATAATATTGATATATATATACATATATATATATATACATATATATATATACATATATATATATATATACATATATATATATATGATCACGTAAGTAACCATAATATATAAAAATAAGAAATATGATCAACGGAATCTATCTCTCAAACGCAGAGTTTAGGGAAGCTACCCCGCTAAGGGTAAAGAATAACCGAAGAAAAGACTTTTAATAACTTTGGGTCACACAAAATGTGATGACTGTAACAGAATGGTAATACTCATTTGATTCTAGGCATTCCAGATTATGATTCGCGAATACTCTAGAAAGTGTCCTGTCCGGCCTATGAACCTGCCTATGACTAAGACTATCCAAATTACCGGCAAATTGACTAGGAGTAACGGTTATTAGTAGTACATTACAACGCTCCCCCTTAGTCGCAAGTCATAGGCTATGTATAAATGGAAAAATAGTGGTGAGGATCAGTTATGGGTAACCCGAAGGTCATCAACTCCCAATTACATCACATCCTCTATGTATGTATACATATGTAGTCATGCAGTAACATGTATGAAGTATGTATGTGTTCAAAAATTTGCAAGCGCTTCCCGTAGAGGGTAGCAAAATCGAAAAATTTAGATTTCCTATTCTAGGACAGAAAGAAGGATAGAAAGAATTTAAATTGGGGATAGCCTCGCCGCCGGCCTCGCGCGGCAGTCGGCGATCCAATCTCGACTCGACGGCTCTGACCCCCGTGCAAAACAAAGCTGCTGCAACAAGCAACAAACTGCACAAAACACTCAAAGCAAACATAAGTGAGTGGACATGCAAATCCCGAAATTAATCGATCTTTACCGTAAATTTGTTAAGTAAATACTCGAATTGTTCTTTCGGTAAATATTTTGTCATTACATCACCTATCTGCTTCTTCGTACCTACTTTTACAAACTTAATCTCACCGTCTCTGTGTAGGTGGTGCATAAAGTGTAATTCTAAAGGTAAGTGTTTAGTTCTAATACCTGACATACCCCTCTCTGCCGCTAAGATTGTTTGAGAGTTATCCTCAAATAATTCTATCGGGCTCTTTTGGGCTATGTTTAGTTCTTGTGTGATGTGTTTCAGTGTAAGTCCCTCTCTAATGCACTCAGTTGCTGCAAATATTTCAGCATCATTGGAACTCAGGGCGATGCGACTCTTTCGCTTTGATAACCATGCAACTGGATCGCTGCCCCATAGGATCACGAATCCAGTGCGGGACTTCCCTGTTTTCTTACAAACTTTGTGAGCCGCGTCGGGCCACATGGAAAGTTTTGGATAGGTTTGCCCTTCCTGCTCTGACTTAGGCTCATGGTAAGCTAAACCTCGATAAGAGTTAACTAAATAACGAAAGATTCTGCCTAACATCGCATAAGTTATTCCCTTATCGATAGTTTGCATGACACTTGCCGAATTTAGTGCTTGTTCTATATCGGGTCTTGTCATCTTCGCGAGAAATAGCAAGCGACCAACTAAACTAGGAATTGAAAATTTTCGCAAGCAGGCTGATTCCGACAGTTCCGTGAAATGTTCTTGCGCTGGAGTACTGACGGGTTTAGCAGAATCGTAACCTACTTCTTTTAGTATTTGCTGCTGATATTTTTGCTAATGCAAAATTATTTTCCCGTTCGATTGCTCTATCTCTATTCCTTTGAATTCACGGGCTATACAGAGTCTTTTGAGCGGGAAATGTTTTTCTAATGCGGACGCAAAACGCTCATATGCTTGTTTGTTTGGTGCTGTGAACAACAAGTCATCTACATGAAATTACCCTACTATCGCTTCTCTTAAAGCTTTATCATTTTCTACAAACATACATAAATCAGAATCTAGCAGTCTAAAACCTAGCTCCTCTAACTTGGGTGCAAATATCTCATACCATCTTCTTCCTGCCTGAGGTGCGCCATATAAGGCACCATCTATACGCCATATCATCCCCTCATGCCCTTCTCTGTCTACACTCTCTGGCGCATATGCATAAACAGGGTCATTCATACGAGCATTCAGGTATGCATTTTTGAAATCTATGCCGTATAGTTTGTGTCTATGCCAGGCAGATAGTTTGGCGATAAATAAAAGTGAATGGTGCGCGGCATAAGGAACAAAGAGCTGATCTGGGTTATACTACTACGGCTAACACCGGGTTCTAACATATCTCCCCGTAAAGCTAAACGAGACTTTATGAACTTTTTCCCGTTCTCATCTAACTTTACTTTTGTGAACCCATGTCAATCTAAATATCTTACTAACTCCTGCCTTGCTTGCCTCCTTATGGGGTACCTATGTGTATGTGTTAAAGGATTGAAGAGCTTTTAGCTCTGCTTTCATACCTCTAAAACATCTTTAGCTGTCAAACCTGCCTCTATGACATCTTTGGGTACTCTGACGTCTACATACAAATAAAAATCACGAATCTCATCTGCCACCATACGGTCATCGCATAAGAACATATTAGCGGGACTTTGCAAAGAGTATTCGGGATCTTTCACGGAGTATTTGTGGATTTCCGAATTCAACATCCGTTCTTCTTCGTCTTCAAACTTAACTATGTGGGTGGGCTGAGGTCTGTCTCTTACTACGAGTCTATCTCTGGGGTCACACACTCTGCTGACTACCCCTACCCGTAATATGCTCTCCCATCCCACACCGTACTTTTTCTTCGCCCATCCATCTCCCCATATGCGCGCTGGCACTCTTACTACCTTAACTATCAGCTCTTGAGCCTCTCTCTTTTCTCTCTTGGGCTCATTGCTAGGGGTATATCTCTCTACTGCCTTGCGCTGCATTTTACCGGGGATTATGTTACTCTCCGTTACTCTCTGACTCTGCTCCCACGTTAATCCCTTAGATGGTGGTGAATTTTCTTCGTATGCTCTTCTTTCATGTATTTTTAGTGGATCTGTTGGGTCTTGTTCATTTTCATGTTCTTGTGGTTTGATCTTGTGCTCTGTGGGTGATTGTTGTGGCTCTGGACTTGTGTGTAGGCGTGTATGTCTGTGATCCAGTGTATTCTTCTCCACATGCTCATTCTCATATGCGTGTTCATTCTCATTCGCTTCGACATCAACATTCTCTACCTCTCCCTCAGTTTCATCAAACTGTGCTGTTGGGTGGTCGTTGTTGATGTTGTGTGGTGACTTAGGTGATTGAGGTGGTGACTGGGGTGGTGACGCTTGTGGAGATGTGTGTGGTTGCTCGCTCTCATTCTCATTCTTCCCCTCAGAGTCATCATTATCCCACGACACCAGTTGAGGAGGATGAGCTTGTTTACCGATTTTGTGAATATTGAATCTCACATCTCTAACTCCGGAAATTATCTTCTTACCGTCCCATACGCGGTATAATTCCCGAAATAGATCATATCCAACTAGCATCACCTTCTTCCCTCTGTACTCTCCCTTCCGCACTTTAGTCTTAGGTACATGTAACACACTCATGCATCCTATTGGTTTTAAGTGAAAGAGTGCTGGTTATCTACCTAACAGCTGTTCATAGGGCGAGATTCCTTTGCGTTCCCCGTGAATTGCCGGTAGTATGTTGTGAATGGTTGTGGCTGCGTGTTCTAATTCTGCCCAGAATTGCGGCGGTAATTTAGCGTGATATCTCATTGCTCGTGCAGGCCCCGCCGTAATATCATTCACTTTTTCCGCAATAGGATTCCCGTCTTTATCGTTTGTCGCGGAAGTTTTCCAAATAAAGCGAACATTTTTCCACCACTTTATGATTTCCTCCGAAATATCGAATTCTTGATCTGCGCGAATTTCTTTTACCTTGTTTCCTGTCTGTCTCTCATAAAAGGCTACAGCTTGTTTTAAACAATCTACAAACTCATTCTTATGGGCTAAGTAAAAGTCAAAAATGAATAGTGAGTAGTCGTCGGTGACTGAAAATTTATACCGTTTACCACCTATTGATCTAGTTGCCCACGGTCCTGATGTGTCTATGTGTAGGATTATACCTGGCTTTTGGGCTCTTTCTATCGTAATGTGCAAAACGTGGCAAACGTTTAGACTTTCCTATCATGCAAGATTCGCAAAATCTCACATCACTCTCGTCACCAACTAACTTAATGTTCAAAATTTTTGCCAATAGGCGCATCTTTGTTAACCCATAATGCCCACAGGCATAATGAAAAAGCTTGATTCCTATCTTTCTAGGTTTGTCTGACTTTCTGGGGTAAGCTTCGTGTAATACTATATCTACGTGTAATTCTTTCTCTCTCTTATTTACTTCATGCTTACTTATCTCCTTTTTGTTGTCATTTGTGGGGCCTCCCTCCCCTTCTACCCCCTTGTCGCGAAAGGATCATATCTTTCGTTGACTTTCAATGGTTTATCATATTCGTCATCCCATCTATATATCATACTTTTAGTTAACCTCCCCCTTACTAATATATCACTCTCGTTAATGTGGATGGGGTGTTTGAGTATTACTAGCTGTCCTGGTGGATGACTGATCTGTTGTGTTTGTGGTCAATCTGTCCTGTAGAGACTATGCTAACTGGCAAGGTAGTGTCGAGTAACATCTTCTTTTCTACTGCTCTAGGCCTTCCTTTCCCATCTATCACTGTCAGCCTAGCTCTTCCTGACTTACTCAACTCCCTCTCTCCATTACTGTCAGTAGCTCTACCGGGTCTATCTCATCGACATCCATCAATCTGTCTTCTCTGCATGATAAATCTGTGCTTGCTCCACTATCCTGTACTGTCATGTCTCTCTTTTTCATCACTCTTTTTCTCACATGTATTAACACATGCTCTGTCTCTCCTTCTGTCTCTGTCTCTGTCTCTGTCTCTAGTTCTCCCTCTCCTCTACCCTCACCTTCTCCCTCTTCTGTGATTTGTGGAGGTGTAGTGATGGGACTCTGTCTGACTGCTCTATCCAAGTACACTCTTTCTATTGCTCTTACAATGTCAGTCAAAAAGTCATCTCTCTCTAGCTCGCCACTCAACACGCATCACTTCTCCATTCATTCCCCTCACGCACTCATTCATCAACGTTTTAGCTATTTCATTTATATCTTTGAAGGTGATGACGGGAGGGTTGATAAGTTGTGTGTTTGTTGTTTGTGTTGGTGGGAGTGCTGTGATTGGTCTAGAACTAGAGATTTGGAGTTGTTGTGAGGTGGGACCTACTTGGTTACCGAACTTGTTGGCAGAGGTGGGTCTCAGTCGCTGCTCTCTCATCCACTCAACTCTCTTCGCTCCCTTCTTTGCTCTGGCCGGTCCGCTGACTAGAAAATGGATTATGTTTGCTAAATTTTTTCTCGTGTGGTGGTTGCGAAATATTTTGCGAAACTTGTGGACTTGTGGAAATTTTGGTGTCACGTAAAGTTTCAAATTCCCCGAAAACGAGTCTTTGCGAAATTTTATGGGACTTTTCCAATGCCGCAGCTTTAAGACCTCGTTCGTCTGGGTAGTAAGGAGATTTGGGGGGACGCAACACGGGACTTACCGACAAATCCAACTCCGGATAATCTGGGTCTTGTGTGGCGTGATATCCGCAGTACCTCGCATAAGATAATCGTTTCGCGTGATTTTCGTATACTCCTTTTCCTTTTGATTTTTCAACGGAAACATTACACGGTTTTTTGTGTCTGCTTATTCATGCACATTTTGTGTCAGGCGTGACTCCGTAAGAACTCTCAAGCCTCAAAGGAGTTTCGTTAGGGTTAGGGATGACTGGGGAACATCGTGGGGTGGCGGATACTAACCGCACTTCCTTGCCTTGTCCCCGTAGTGAGGAGGGACCTCGTAGGGTGGCCGATACTAACCGCACTTCCCGTCCTTCTCCACTCTCACTACGTCTATTCCCTACCCTAGGTGTGGTCTTTGTATCGTTCAAAAGGGCTTGGGGACTTGTAGACTCGTGGAGTGGTGAGCTTGGTTGCTCATCCTCTTTTTCTCTTTCCTCCTCATCATCATCGCTCTTATTATAAGTGTTCCCCATGTGGATTAAAGCAACGTTTGTATCAGAGTCACTTTGTTCGTTTTCGTTTTTGTCGTTGTCGGTTGTTATCAAAGTGAGTGCTTTATTTTTCTTATAAAAGGGTTTCTTTTTGTTCTTGCAGTTGTTCTTTTGTTCGTTCTTTTCTTGAAACAGTTCTGTGGTCTTGTCTTCTGTTTGATTCCGCTTCATTTTTCCTTCTTTGCGGAACTTTTCCGAAATCACCGGGCAATATCTCATGGTATGGCCTTTGGCATCACATCCGAAACACGTGACTTTGAGTGTCCAGTTTGGAGCTGTCTTTGGTCCCGGTTTATTGTCTCCCCTTTTCCCTTTGTTATCCATTAGGAGATTGGTCTCTTGCTGCTGCTTGCCATCCCGAGACTTCCTGTTGTTATGTTTACGTATTTGAGCTTTTCTTTCACGGAATTTGTTACGTCTTTCTTTTTCTTCCCACATTTTCCATTTTTCCTTAGATGCTTCGCATAATTCCGAGAAATTTGGTCTTAGTCTGGCCGGGAGATCATAGTGGTCGACCTGAAATTTATCCCCGAAAGCTGGATGGTATCGCAGTTTCTTGAAGAGCTTTCTCTTTGCTTCCTCATCGGAAAATGGCGTCCCACGTAAACTTTCAAGCTGAATTTTCTTTGCGAGAAATTCATTTAGCCAGTCTACATACCTCTCACCTGCCCTTGGCCTCGTTCTCTCAAACTCTTCCTCTAACATGTACCTACCTGCTCTTGAAAAGCATCCCCATTGATCTCTTACTGCTATCAACTCTTCAATGGGTCCTTTCGTCTTCTGTGTTCGCAGGAAGTTAGATACATTGTCTTTGGAAAAGGCCACAGATAGACATAACTGCAAAGTTTTCATCCTTTCATAATATAAATTTTTTTTCTTCTCTTTGCGGATAGCTGTCTTTCTTCTTGTATATTGTCTTCTACTTAGTCTTTTCTTCTTCCTCGCTTGTTTCTCTTTCCACTCTCTCTTTTGTTCTGCTGTCATTTTATCCCAATCTTCTGGTTGTTTGTGATCTTCTTTCTTTGTCTGGGGTCTCACTCTTCCTCTCAGAGAGGTGTCTGACTCTTCATCTTCCTCACTATCACTTATGGGCGAATCGGGCTCTTCTAAGTCTTCTGCCGCCTTAGCCCTTGCTTCATCGTAAGGAAAATCCTTTTTTGCTTTAGCTGGGTCAGCCAATGCCACAGATACCATCTCTGCCACGTGGACAGATACCCCCTGCATGTGCTTCTGAAACTTGCTTGACCAAGGCCAAAAGCTTTGGTCATCGCCCTCGAATATGGGCACTTGACTCAATACGTGCTTTGGCACGCTTGCCTCCTTTTCAAGGCTCATAACCAACGGAATCCATCTCTCAAACGCAGAGTTTAGGGAAGCTACCCCGCTAAGGGTAAAGAATAACCGAAGAAAAGACTTTAATAACTTTGGGTCACACAAAATGTGATGACTGTAACAGAATGGTAATACTCATTTGATTCTAGGCATTCCAGACTATGATTCGCGAATACTCTAGAAAGTGTTCTTGTCAGTAATAAAGGTATTAATAACTGTCCGGCCTATGAACCTGCCTATGACTAAGACTATCCAAATTACCGGCAAATTGACTAGGTGGAGTAACGGTTATTAATAGTACATTACAACGATGATAATGTATCCATCTGTACTGATCTATCAGAAGGTATGGTCAACTTGAACTATATGATACTTATCTATCCGGTAGTATGAATTTATAAATTTGACAGCGCTTCCCGTAGAGGGGTATAAAAAGAACATAAAATAATATAATATATATATGAACAAAGATACGATATCTGTAATTATCGGCCTGTCTGGTACATCCGGCTGGTCTGGCGTACTCCCGTGTTGTTCCACACTCCCGTGTGGCACGTTCACCGACCAGCCGGACTCCATGTCTGCTTCTTATAGATTTTTATTTATGTAAGCGTATAGAGATAGAAGTTGAAGCGAAGCGAGCAAAAGGGACGAGATCTACAATTAGTTATTTCAGGTCGAGAAACTGATAGGTAAATCAGTTTGACAACCTCAAGTACTAATGTCTTTTCTGGCGCCAGAGCTCATTGCTCATTCCATCATTTTGGGGCCGGTCACTCGCCACCGGGCCCAGTCCGCCGGCAATCGTCTATTCGTTCACCTGTACAACTTATGTATGATATGTGAGAAAATTATTGTATTACATACCCCGGGAATATAAACGAAGTTCAAAATGATAATCCTTACTAATACGGGAATTGATCGGGTTTTATCCTGAATTCAGCGCAATTTTCCCTACTAAGCACAACGGAGATTTTTCCAGCCAAGTAATTGAATTTGTCTACCGTAAAATGTATTTTGGTGAATACATCTGCGATATTTTCCTCCGTAGGGACCGGGAATAGTTTGACCTTTCCTTCTCTCACGAGTTGCGCTAGAAGGTGGTATCGGACCTCCATGTGCTTGGTCCTAGCTTCCCCTAGTCCTCTCTCCGACAATAATATCGTTCCCTCGTTATCCTCGAAGAGAGGAGTAGGGCCTTCAAGATTTATTCCGATATCCCGTAAAGTTTGTTGTAATGCAAGGAGTTCTCTGACTGCCTCATTTGCTGAAACAGTCTCGGACTCTAATGTAGATTGGGCTATCACGGATTGCAGTTTAGAAAACCACGAAATTGGTGCATATGTAGGTTCTAGTGGTCGTTAGAGCCCCCATCAACTTCAAAGCAGGTAAACTCATTCAATATTCAAGATTTTGACGTGCTGTTTGCACAGAATTCAATATTTTTATTGGCAATAGGTAGCAGGAGACTTAGTTTTTCAGGGTGTTAAAGGTATTGCTGTGTTCCAGAGTCTGTTCTGAATTTTGACAAACTAATTTTTGACTTATGTTTTCCTAGTTTTTTTTTTGTACCGTACTTCTCTGCAAACACACTTAGGCAGGATTACTCAACATAACATGTGAATTCATTTGTGCACTTGTGCGTAAAAATGAGTGCAGAGTGCATGATGCAAACAGTATTTTTCAGTTAAAAACACCATACTTGCTATGTCCCGAGAAGTGAAAATTGCGGTCGAAAATAAGGGTGAATAAGGGTGAAAAATAGTGAGCTACACTTTTATTCTAAAACAAACACTCTTGTCATGCTTGCTTTTGCTTGAAACGATGTGGTTTGAACACTTACCTGCTTTGGTGTACTTGACCTCCGACATGATTTTGGTGGCGCCGGCCCGTGAATTTCTGTGGCAATATTTGACAAGACCATGCCAATTTCCGGAGAGGAAACCAGAAAAATTTCCAAAAAATATTTGACCAAACAGGCCTATCGACATTCATAGCATTTGAAGTGAAGGCCGCACTAAATTTTTTTTATTTGACGGTTTTTGCGGGGTCGACATTGGTAAAAGTCATTGCTAGAGAGGGTTTTGTGTTTTTTTTTCTGTGTGTTTCTCATGCATACTTTCACGTCCCGTGGCCTTGCACAGTCTTTCCAAACGTTGTGCCCATGCTGTCTGCAAAATGGTGTGTTGTAAACTTATCTGTAGCATGTGTTGTTCTTTCTTCCCTGAAGCCCTTTTTTGCACCTGTCTTGTATCACTCCTATATGTGTTGTGTGTGCTTTTCAGGGAATGTAATGTGCTGAATCTATTCACAATCACATGGTCTTTGTTTTGCATATGTTCAACTACTGCTCCTTTCTTTGTAAACCTGCTGTTGGTGATCTGTTCTGGGCTGCAGACAGGCTAAAAAAATCATGGGTGAAATCTTTAGAGATTTTCAATTTTTTTCTGCACTTTCTGTACAAAATGCTTTTATTAAATAGTCTCTTTGATTTCCTTCACTTTCTGTACTTGTGCCGGCCTTGTATTTAAATAAAAAATTTCTGAGTGAGGGCCTTATGCCCTATTTTTGCTGATTTTGGCCGGTTTTTTTGCAGGCTTAAGGTTACTTTTTTGTAAAAAAACTTTGTACATTTAAATATAAGCATACATAGAAAGATATTATATAAAAATTTATTGAAGAGCATACAGGGAACATATGAAAACTGACTCTGATTTTTGGTCATCACAAGCACCATTTTTGAGGTGGCAAGGTGGCCAGTTTTTTTCGGTGGTGTGTGTGCAAATTAGTTGGGAAAAAGCGGTGGGCGACGGGAAATTGATTGGTTTGAAGTCAGTTTTTACTATTTTTCAATGATTCTTTCATTAAATTAAATGTTTTTACTTATAATTTTGAAATGTACAATTTTCATATGATAAAGTTTAACGGATCTATGTTTATTATGCTAACGACCACTCGCCCATAGGAGAACTTACATATGTCCCGTTGAATAAGTAAACATATCCGGATCTTGATTTACGTGAGTTCTTATCCCCCGCAAAATTTGAGTCTACAAAACCGACTATCGGTTGTTCCGCAATAATTCTGTCTACATTGGCAAGAACTGGCACGCTGAACATGTCCGTTCCGGGCATTGCGGGTTTTCCAATGATATCATCGATTGCGTTGGCCGCTGCGCAAGATTCCAGATTAGGTTTCCAAGATTCCGAAGTTTTAGGAACCGAGAAATTAGTTTCTAGCAACTTCCGTAAATTTCGATCTCCTTTTCTGAAAAATAGCGCTCGCGGGGTCAGAAGCCACAAGAACATCCTGTGCACTATAGCATTAAACATCTCCGGGTTAGGGACTTGGGACTTAGCTGCTATACTTAAAGGGCATATGAGGAGTGGCCGGGTGTGGACAGCCAAAAAGATAAGCATCCCTATCAGGCATCTAAGATCATAGCGTAATAGGCGATGGTCCTTCTTTAGGGGAGCGGGGTTATCAGAAGTGAATGGCGTTTTAGCAGGTATCTCCTTCATATAACCCAACTCCTCCAAGATCAACAACTCATACTTACGCTGATGCAGAGTAATCCCCTTTTTAGTCTGGATGATCTGAATGTTTTTGAATTCGGTGGCTTTGCCTAGGTCCTTGCACCGGAAGCCTCTCTTTTCGAACAACTTCACCATCTTGATGTGCCTTTCTTGTGACGCAGCGTGGCAGCCATCATCGACGTGAAAGGACACCAGTTGGGTAGTTTGGGGGCTACTCCCATGCTTTACGAAAGAGGCTCTGTCTAGCGTGAGGGGCTTGAATTTGTGTTCAGTAATGAGCTCCCCAGACAGTACGTCAGACCAAAGACGGCCTGCCTCCGGATGACCGTATAGGGCCTTCTTCAGAAGCCAGACATAGTCTGCAGTCTGAAATTCGGCCGGCGGTTTGACATATATGTCATATGGGAGGTTCGCGTCCAGATAAGCGATCGTGAAATCAATCAGCCATAAGTCTATTCCGAAAAAGGCTGCATAGGCTACCATGAGCAAAATGGTTCTGTGCTGGGCTGTGGGAGAGTAAGTCTTTCTGGAATTGTACTGAGCGTAAGCTTTCAGAAGGTCCCCTCTTAGGGTTATCCGGGCTTTGTGGAATTCATCTGCAGTACCTTGTTGTTTTACCGTATCTATCCATTTTATAGGAATGATTGGTGTGCCCGACATTTTCGCTTCGCTCACTTTTCGCCAAACAAACGCTTTTAGTTCTTTGAGCTGTTCGAATTCATTCTGTCTAGCTTGCTTACGGTCTTTTGGTTTTTGTACTACTGGGAATTCCGGGAATTTCTCACTCACGAGACTATACTCCGCCCGATTTTCCTCCCGGGCACATACCGCGACATGAGCCCTCGCCCTCTTTCCCGTGATGATGCTTTCGCTCGAAATTTCCGCCTGTTCGTGTGATCTCCATCCCGGTTTATGTGCCGCTCTCTGCACCTCTCCCCTCTCCCTCTCCCCCTCGACAAACGCAAATTCTGATGTGACCTCAATCCTGGGATCGTTAGCATTGAGATCCGAATCAGAGTTTTGGTTGGTCGACAAGGGTGGTGGTGCAGTTGTGGCTTTTTGCTCACGCGATTCGGGTATAGGTTCTGACTGTTGCGGGGCTTTGGCATATTTGACGATTTCTGTGTCTAATATCTTATCCGTAACGCCGTCGTCAAACAAGACACTATGTGCGGGAAAGCGTTTAGATTTACGGGTAACGGGAGCAGGCGGGGCTGTTGCTGTCCCCCGTCGTATCGCCGTCTCCCATTTATCCCCGTAAATTAATCTAGCCCACTGCTCCCCAAAAGCCCTTGCCGGAATTTCCACATACGTTCCGGACAACCTCTGTCTTTCTTTGGGCTTACGCCCCCTTCTTGCTTTTTTCATCTCCCCCTGCTCATCACTCGGCTGAGCAACTTTGGACTCGGAGGCTCTAAGGGGGGCGGGCTCGTGCTCACGAACACCGGTCGCTCTTCTGCCTCGCTATCCTCGTCAGTTTGCGGAGTGTGGAGTGATTCATCAGGGGGGGATTCCAGAGTGAGGGTCGGAGCGGGAGGGGGATTTCCTACCGGGGGACTTCCTCCCCCTGCCAGAATCTCTCCTCCCGGGTCCTCCCCTGAAACGGTTCCTTGATCTTCTGGGGTCATTTGTTGCGATAGGGGAGGGGGGGCTGTTGCCAATGAACACTTCCTGAGTTCATGTGGACTGAGACGGAGAAAGCTTCCACTTATTTTGGCAAACTCTTGCCTCTTGCCCGCGGCCCTTTTAAGGGGAAATCTCCTTATGAAGTTGTTCATAAGAGAAAACCCCTTTTGCGTCATTTGCGCCCAATTGGATGTTTGGCGTACATGAAAGTAGACGCAAAGAGGGGGAAAGGTAAGAGGGAGAGGAAAGTTTTATTTCTCGGGTATGAAAGGAACAACGGGTATTATCGCGTATACGATCCGGTTGCGAGGAAAATATTCAGTAATGTCCGTGATGTTATCTTTGACGTTTGGAGACTGGGGAAGAGGGGGGCATCTCAGTCTCTCGAAAGAGATGATGTTGAGGGTGAGATGTTCTCATCGGCGTCGCTGAGAACTGCCCTTGCAGGTTCGCCACACGTCTGGTGGGCTCGTTCTATTTTAGCAACCGCCTGTTTCTCCCCCGTCGGAGCCTCAAGGAGGACTGGTTGATTTATATCAATCCAAGTCCTTGTACTTACCATATTCCTGGTCACAAGTCAAGAATTTCACTTTTCTTCCCGTATGCCGTTCGAAGAAGGCAACGGCCTTAAGGAAGCATGCAAAAAACTCATTCTTATGGTTCAGATAATAGTCTAACTCAAACCCAGATGCAAGACATTTAACGGTGAACTTGTACTTTTTCCCGTCCCACGATAAGGTATTCCACCAACCCTGAGTATCCATTGATATGTGGACCCCAGGGTGGCATGGTGGTTGTCTTTGAAATGTGGCACTCTCTTTATCTTATTCTTTAAGCACCACTCGCATCTCATTACTCGTTCCCTGCACTCCCTCCCCACTATCTTTACTCCCATACAGTTAGCCATTCGCTCCATGGCTTTTATCCCTCTGTGCTTACACATACGATGGAACACAGTGGCATGTATGTTTTCATGATAGTGAGGACGAACGACAGGACATAAAGCTTAACTACCTAGTGCTTTATCTCTCTTACTCTCAGCCCTCTCATGTTTCTCATTATCTATCTCAGTAGAGTAGGGTACGTATGTATCAGGTACGTCACATCGCCAACCACAAATACACGGTGACAACAAACAGTATACGTCATGGTATGTAGGTGGGTTGGTTTTCTGAGAAAGATGAGAGGTGGGTTGGTTTTCTGAGAAAGATGAGAGGTGGGTTAGAAGATAATTACCCTTTTCTTAGGGTCATTTTCAAGAAAATGCCCTCCAAGAAAAGGGTCTTTCAGTCCAAATCACCAAAAATCACCAACTAACGAAATAATAGAGAAATCAAGAGGAAATCAAGAAGGACATATATCGACAGAAGGAGATAAGCAAGAAGGAAGAAGGAAATTACCTTAGCAGTCGTCGCCACCTCCATACACCGCACAAACCTACCATCACACATACTGTATGAGGTAGGGTTTTTATAGTCTCCCACGACTGTTTTTTGTTTTGTTTTCTTTTTTTGACATATTTTCAATTATTTCCCGCAGAGGGGATAGATATTTTCAATTATTTCCCGCAGAGGGTCTCGGTATTTCCCTCGTAGGGTCTTAATATTTCCCTCGAAGGGTCTCGATATTTCCCTTGGAGGGTCTTAGCATTTCCCGCAGAGGGGAGTAAATATAAAATCAGTTATTTTTGCGACCTCACCGATAAACTCTGTTCATATTTGAACTTCCCTCATTTAAGTCATTTTTTTTGTTTTATCATTAAACAAGCTTTCGTAAAGGAATGGCCCTTCTAAACAAGTGTTTCAATTCTTTCAATCTCACCACTATCTATCAGTCCTCTATTCTGCTTCTTCCAATGCTTCATCAATCTTCTTTCTCCTTCAATCTGTCTCAATCTCTTCTTTCTTCTTCTGTCTTTCATCAAGTCTTCTTCAATTTCTTCTTGTTCCTCCTTCTTCTTAGTCAAAACTTCGTCAATCGCTCCAAGTCTTTCTTTCTTTTTATTTAATTCTTTCTTCATCTCTTCAATAATCTGTTCATCCTTCTCAATCTTCATCATTTTATTTTCATTTCGCTCAATTTTTTCGGGTTATATCTATGGTCTTCAAACTGTTCAATCCATTCTTCCTTTCCCTTTACGAAATCCGGTATAAGGTTAATAGACATTAAATTGAGGGTTTATTGTTTATAGAGTGAGGTCCGCACAAAAAGCAAGAAAACGAAGCAAACGAGAAAAACATTTGCTCATTTGCTCAAAATTCTGAGCATTCGTGCAAAAAAATATTTTAAAAAACGCCATTTTCGCCCGCAATTTACGATAAAAATTATTGCGATGACCATTTCGGCCCTTTGGTCCCCGAAATAAAAAAGGAAATTGCTAAAAAAACCGCCACCAAAATCAACCGCCAAAAAATCCTCGTGTTTTTGCCAGTCTCCCAAAATCTCCCAAGGGAAAAAGTGGCGATGGACGAGCTGACAGACATTTTTGGCGAGGCCAAGCTGGAGGCTAACCCCGACCCTGCTCCTGCCGACCCTGTTCCTGCCGACCCTGTTCCTGCCGACCCTGTTCCTGCCGACCCTGTTCCTGCCGACCCTGTTCCTGCCGACCTTGGCCAGCCCAGCCCGACCCTGCTCCCGCCGACCTTGGCCCAGCCCAGCCCGACCCAGCCCCAGCCGACCCCGCTCTCAACCAAGCCCCAGCAGACCCCGCTCTCAACCAAGCCCCAGCAGACCCAGACCCTGCCGAACCTCCTAACCCATTTGAATGGAACATCTACAATCGTTTTCCACGCCAAATGCCAGACAGACCTGCTGATAGGCCACGCGATTATTTTGTCGCAGTAAAATTAAGTCAAGATTTCCTAGATGAAGTTGAACAGAAAGCTTGGGCTATACATCGTACTGAATGGTGGAATGTCGCATTTGTTGACAATCGCAGTTATTACAGATGGGTTCGTGTTGATAACACCGTGAGCAACCCGAGGGTTAGACAAAAGTTTATTGTCTGTTTTGGGGATAACAACGAGTGTGTAATATTTCCATCAATCACCGCAATAAGCAGAGTTCTCGGCGAAAGAACAGCATCAATTAATTGATAATTCCAGTCTAAATAAAAGTAAATATTTCTTTCTCATAAATCTAATATTACTCTTGCTTTTCTTTCTCTCCGACTAGTCCTGACATTCTCTGGCTGTATGTCTTCCCGGTTTAATAATTCCTTTGTTTTCTTTTTTTTTGTTAAATTTTTAACTTGCTCGTTAATTTGTTTTTCTTCATCAGCAGGTTTGTTGAACTTAGTCTTTAATAATTCACGCGGACTGACTAGCTCATCTGAATTTAATATTAATTTGAACCCGGAAGGGCCCACTACGATGTAAATCTGCTTACTGTATTGTCGGCCCCCTTTTGAAAGTAATGTTCTCTTTAATTCCTTTCGCACCTTATCACCTTTTTCAAATTCGTCTACTAACCCATCTCGTTGAATTCGTTGTTTATTTTTATTAACACCCTTAAATACATCTATCGGTCTAGCTTGAATTGTTCTATGATGTCGCATATTATAAGCATCTACCATATCATCAATCCAAGAAAGCCAATCAAAATTACCATTAGTTTCAAATAAAATGTCAAGCCACCATCTAATAGTTCTTATTACACGGTCAACTATCGCAAGAGCACGATGGTCGCCCACTTCAACCGCCCGATGGTCAATATTATTCTCTCTGAAATAATCTTTAACAACGCCTTTGTATTCACTTCCGCTGTCGGTTGTAATGCTCTCGGGTGTGTAAGGTATTGATTTCAAAGCTAAATAAACTTCTTTCGCCGTTTTATTTTTAAGTGGTTTAATTATTAAAAATCTACTATGACAATCTATCCAGAAAAGCAACCAAGAATACCCCTTATTTCCTTTCTTGTCTTTAAGTTTTGACATATCCGCCAAATCTACAAATACTTGTTTAAGCGGTTTGTCAGCCCATATCGTATTCCATTTATCAGTCGGTAATCTTTTTTGGTAATGTATTTCAAGTGCTTGTTGTTCCTTTCTTTCATCCTCATCTTCGGGTTCAGTATTTTGTGTATTTCCTGTATGCTTATGGTCCATTGCTATATGCGACTAAAATAGGAAGGTAGTTTATCACAATATATAAAAGAGTAAATAATAAGTCGTGCATAAAGTATATATATTAAAACTTTAAAAATATATTGGAAACATCATTGCTTTCTTTTTTTTGACTTTTCTGGATGTTGGTTATAGACATTGACACTAACGCGGCTAGACTTCTTACCATCCTTCTTAGGTTTGGGCTCTTCCTCTTCTTCCTCACTCTCGCTTTCGTCCTCACTCTCTTCTTCCACTTTCTTTTTTTACCACTTTCTTCGCATTCTTCTGTTTAGTCTTAAGTTTCATCTTTGATATTTTATCCGCAATGAGGTCAACGAAATCGTGTTCAACCTCTTCTTCGCTTTCACTACTCTCCTCAATCGGCTCACCATCTCTACCATCAATCATATCTTTCGCCAACTGCTTCTTAGTAATGTGGTCCATCTTTTCATCCGCCGTCATTTCTTTCGCATTCTTAGCTTCTTCCTCCGCTAGTAATTCCTTAGCCCTCTCAATCTTTCTCTGCCTCGCATACTGTTTCTTCATTACAGTCGCTTTTTCAAGGTTCTTTATGGCAATCTCTCGATTACCTCTCGGCATAGTTTGTTTCGGTTGTATATCTAACCAAAAATAATTTTTAATCGGATTAATTATTATCCAATATATATAGCAGAGACTCCGCCTCGGCACCTCCACAGGTTTTGGTGAAGCTTTTTTAAAAGGTTCAGATGTCACAATATAAATCGCTCTTAGGCCTTAATGAGTTAGCTGTTGATAGTCTTAATATACTTAATTTAGACCTTACCAACACTAATATTATCGGCTTAAATACAGACAGAGTGCCAGAAGATGCCGACCCCGTAAATCTTTATTATACTGATGGCCGATTTGATACACGACTGGCTACCAAAAGCACAGCGGACATTAAAGAAGGAAGCCGTTTATACTACACAGAGCAACGAGTGAGGGACAACGACGAGGTTAAAGCTTCAACTCAACACCGCTCGAATACAAGTAATCCGCACCAAACCAGCCTTTATAATCTGATAGACACAAACATATCCGCACCAGTGGTCGGTCAATACTTAACATATAACGATGTGGATGGTAAATGGAGGAATACATATTTAGGGTCAATTGATACACTCTCCGATGTAGTCATAACGGCACCAATAGCGATGAATAGTTATCTAACATATAACTCAATAAACTGGGTAAATAAAACATTTCCGATAAATGTGGATGAATTCGGCAATATTAGTATGGGAAGGAAGAATATAACAGGAGTTAATTTACTAAATACCAAAGATGTTGATGAACGGATATTTGAGCATAATGATAATAATGATAAAGTTTCAGCAGCTGGAAGTATAGATAGCCACAGCGATGTGACGATAACAGGCTTCCCAGCAGATAGCCAACTGCTTATTTATAGCACGGGGCAATGGAGAAACACCACACCACCATTTCTTAGATTAGACGGCACTGCTAGTATGACGGGGGCACTAAATATGAATGGTTTTGCTATTTCAGGGGCTTCTACGTATAATGGAATTAATCTCGCTAATCTTGCAGTTGATGGTTCGGTGGTCAAACTAACAGGAGACCAAAACACAGGAGGAATTAAAACATTTAGCAGTATAATAAATGCGAGTGCTGGTCTTGATATGAAAAGTCAAAACATTA
This sequence comes from Paulinella micropora, assembly GCA_019918135.1. Lineage (NCBI taxonomy): Eukaryota > Cercozoa > Imbricatea > Euglyphida > Paulinellidae > Paulinella > Paulinella micropora. The sequence continues at coordinate 196,272 of WBZZ01005613.1, forward strand.
CAAATGTAAATCAACTAAATGGCAGGTCTATCACAACTTGGCTATCAGAGCACGATACGAACACGGCGATACACATAGCGATGTGATTATAACAACAGCAACAGATAATCAACTACTCATTTATAGCACTGGACAATGGAGAAACGTGGCATCACCCTTTCTTAGATTAGACGGCACTAGTATGACGGGAGGACTAAATATGGGAAATCAAAATATAACAAATGTAAATCTTGTTGATGGTGTGGATGTTTCTGTTCTTGATACTTCGGCAGTTAAAACCTCAGGAAACCAAACCATAGCAGGAATTAAGACGTATAGGAGTGGTGTTGAAATTACTGGAAATTCAATCAATTCAACAACGAAGGGAACATTCATCGTTTTCAATTCTACAAGTAATATTGGGTCAATTGCTAGTTTGGATATGAACACGGCAACATATTACAACTTTGAAATTTCTGCGAAAAAAATAAGTTTTATTATTGACGGGACGATTGTTTCGTGGTTTAATGCTACTGGCTTAGATTGTAATAGCAATCGGATTGTTAATCTAGGAGCACCACAAAATGCGAATGAAGCGGTAAATAGGCAATATCTGGATGACAATTGTGTGAAACTAACAACAGACCAAACCATAACAGGAAGTAAAACATTCAACGGGGCGAGCACTGTGATAAAATATCTAACTCTAACGAACAACGCCGATTTTAATAATCAAGCTATCATTAATGGTGGAATTATAACATGTAATGGGGCGAGGATATTAAACCAAAATGGAGGAGATATATTCTTTTCACAGACATCAGGTGATTATCAATATTTCTTATTTACTCTAAATACTGCTACAAGTGGAACCGCGAACCAAAGAGGTTATGTATTCACGAATGTAGCATTTGATGTAAAAGAAGCAGGTCTTTATATTTCAAAACTTTTGGATAATAAAAGTACTTCGTCTGACATTGTCCGTTTTAATGCTGGCGGTATGCGATTTTATGGTGCTTTGGATATGAACTCAAACAACATAACAAGTGCTGGAACAATAACGGGAACTACATTAACGGCAACTGCTGGTATAACTACAACAACATTAACGGCGAGCGATAAAATAACAACAGCATCAGGTATGCCAATTATCATAGGCAATACAACGAAAGGAATAGGAACAACAGCGGGTTTAGAATTGTATGGGACTTATAATAATAATACAACTGGAGCACATATGCAGGCTATTACAACGGAAGATATTCATCCTACTTTTCAACCAACTAATTTAAGTGATAATAACATAAATATGACCTTTGATGCGTACTTAGATGCTGGCGGATGGAAATCAAGTTATGCGAGTTCTAATTTTCTAATTAGTAAATGGAATAATAAACTTAGATTTTTGTATGATAGCGGGAAAAGTGTGGGGGTTGCTGTTCCTTGGTCTCTCGCTCTGGAACTTGACACATCGGGCTTATTAACAACGAAGGCAATAACAGCAAGTGGAGCGATAACGGCAAATGCGGGTATATCAACAACAACGGCAACCGCGAGTGGATTAATAACGGCAAATGCGGGTATATCAACAACCACATTAACAACGAGCGATAAAATAACAACAGCACTAGGCAAACCGATAATCATAGGCAACTCAACAAAAGGGATAGGAGCAACGGCAGGTTTAGAATTATACGGAACGGCGAGTAATGTCGCAGGAGCACATATACAGGCAATAACTTCAACAGACATCTATCCAGTTTTTCAACAACTAAACTGGTCGCATGATAATGTCAATTTAAGTTTTGATGCTTATTTTGACGGCACGAACTGGAAATCAAGCCACAGCGGTTCAAACTTTCAATTCAAAAAGGTGGAAAACTCGCTTTTTTATTATAATTCAGGAACAACTGTGGGAAACAAGATATCTTACACTGAGGCGATGAACATTAATACGTCGGGAGATTTAAGCATCACAACAGCATCCAGCGGATTTTTAACATTAAGAAAAAGACCAAGTTCTACTTACGACCCACAAATATATATGAAATCAGGAGGATATTCAAATTATGGAGTAGTCTGCGCATCTCAGGGAATTCCACATGCTTGGACTACTTCAAACTCAACAGGTGAGCCGTCTGGCAGTTATAATTATGTTCCGCTTAATGGTGCTTGGACTAACTCATTGGACAGGAGGCTAAAATCAGATATTAAAACATTAGACTGCGGGGATTGTTATGAGAAACTAATGAAAATAAATTGTTGTTCATATTATTTGAAATCAGACGAAAAGAAAGAACAAAAGAACCACGGATTTATTGCTGATGAAGTTAAAAAAATATTTCCTGAATTTGTATCTGAAAGTGGAATGAAAGCAGACGATGGAAATGGAAATCTTGAAGGCATAACATATACAAGTTTTATACCAATATTAGTCAGTGCTTTTCAACACATGGCTGAAAAGGTGATTTATTTAGAAAAGCAAAATAATAATCTAACTAATGATATAGCCGATTAAAAAAACCAATTAGCAGAAATCCGTAATTACAATGCCCCCTAGATTACACCCTCCACCTCCACTCATTGATATGGCAGATGGCGAACTAACACCAGAATTAAAAAATCGTGTTTTGGATATTTCATTGAAGAATGAAGAAAAAAAAGTAGAGCACGAATTAGAAGACAACTGGAATTGTTGTTGTATAAAAAACAGACCAACCGACAGCAGACTTATTAAATACTTATTTCAAATGGGTATCATTATCGCGATTATAACACTTTGTATCGTGAGGCTGTCTGAAAAGAACTTACCGTGCGAGGTAGCCAACACTTATGTAGGTATTTTGACCTTACTTATCGGCATCTGCCTTCCTTCACCTTCTAGTTCAAAGAAGTGAGCATTCATACAAATGTATTTTATACCAAGAAGCATCATTTGAGCAAATTAACGGCAGGGCTTCATCAAAACTCACACACCAATCACTAAAAGGTTTATACACACATTTAAATTTTGTTTCTATTCCTTTTTGAATACAATAAACACAACTTTTATTTTTTTTCTCACTGACCCGTGAATAGAAATCACAAGCAGTCCTAGCAGAAATATTAATTAATAAAAGGTTTATGAGCATTAGTATAGAGGGCATCACAATGGCGGACTATAAATTCCAAAAGATTATTTTTCTGAGTAATGATTTTCCAGGAGGGGTTAATGGTAGTAAGACATTCGACAAAACCATTAAATTAAACTTTACCCAAACTAGAATGAATGTTAAGTTTATACACTATATGAATGACGTGACGGAGACGAAAACAAAAATCCTTTTATGGACCGCATTGGGATTATTGGAACATTCGCTGATAGCAACACTGCGAACATTTCCAATTTTAGCTACAACTTAGGTATTATTAATTGGACCGACGGGCAATACAGTTTTAGAGTGCTTAAAACAGACAATGGCAGTATAGAGACTGACCAACTAGTGGATTTGTATTAAACTAAACTCCATATTAATTTTTTTACTCAATATAATAGTAGTAATGCGAAGTAAGCCAAAGAAGAAACTTAAACAACGACCGCCGAGGATATACAGAACCAAAGATGGCCGACCAAAAATTAAAGTGAAAGGTAAACGAGCATATCTCAACTTTGGCGAGAAAACGAATGACCTTTCAACACTTCAAATCGTTAAACTGTTTCTGAAATATATGAAAGGGGACAATAAAACGAAGAAAACACGAAAGACAAAAGAGCGAATAGTTAAGTCCGAATTCAATCGTCTTGAACACGAGAACCGCAACCAGATACAAAACAACCTGCTGAAAAAATATGAACTAATACACGAGCAGGAAGAAAAGGAAAGAAATTAAGAGAACAGGCAGAAGATGAGAAGAAAAGAATGGAGAGGAAGGAGAATGCGGAAATGAAGGAAAGACAAGAAGAATTAATAAGGGAGGCGAAAAGAGAGCAAAAACTTATAGAGGATGTAAAATTTGAACAAGATAGAAAACTGTTATTACTACCACCCCAGTTCCACCCTCAATACATACAAGCACCACCCCAAGCACCACCACAAAGGACCACCACAAGCACCACAACTAGGACTACCACAAGCACCACAACTAGGACTACCACAAGCACCACAGAAAAACAGATGCCATTGAAAACAAAAGAAGAAAGAAAGGCTGAAAAGGAATTAAAAGAAAAATATATTGAATTAGTGAAGGAAGCGGGCTTTAAAATGAGTTTTATTAAAAGCTTGACTAAAACAGAATTCGACAAACTTGGTAAAGGAATAGAGAAAGCGATAGCCGATGCCAAATCAGCAGATGAGCAGAAAGAACTGGCGGAACAATACAAGAAAGAATTAGAACAAGAAAAAAAAGACTGCGGAAGCCACAGCGAAATACTTTTGAAATTAGAGATAAAGTAACACACATCTCAAGTGGATTAAGAAATAATATGTATCCTAAATTAAAAATACACGAAGTTTTAGGCCCTGCTTTGGAAGCGAAAATGATAGCCGAAGGAAAACAACCGCCGAAAAAAGTTAAAGGAAGACACACGACTGCGGGTATGGCAAAAGTTATAGTAGATAAAGGTATTGATTTAGGAATAGACCAGAATGAGATGAGAAAGAAACTAGCCGATTATTTGGGAATAAACCAAGAGGGTACTGGGGCAAAAACGATTGAGAAATTAATACACAAACTTTTAACGATAGCAACAATTAAGAAATATTTAAAGAAGGGTAAATACAGGAAAAAAATGAAGAAGAAGGAATATGTAAATACCTTAGTAACTGAAATGAGAATCGACCCAAATATTAAAAATCAAGTTTCAAATCATCTCGGTATTGAATTACCAGAAGTTCAACCACCAGAAAATATGCCAGAAGTTCAGCTACCAGAAGTTCAACAACAAACTGAGGCAGTAGATGGGGCAGTAGATGAGCAAACGGGGGCAGTAGATGGAGCAGTAGATGTGGAGCAAGCGGGGGCAGGCAGAGGTTTAATGACAGACGAAATAGACAACATTATGAAAAAGCACGATTGGTATTTGGGGACCGTAGCCAGCGATGAAATAAACAAACTGAAGCCAGAAAAAAGACAGAAGTACGGGTTTATTATGAACTTGGATAAGTCTAGCCAACCAGGCTCACATTGGATTGCTGTTTGGGTTGACTTAATTAAAGACGACTCTATTGAAATCTACAACCCGCTCGCACTGTATAAGCCGACTGAGCTATTTCTACACCAAATGAAACAGCTTATTGACAAGAGTAAGCCGAACACATATCTGCTTATGAAGGTTAATCAAATTAAAAACCAAAGTGATACAACGGATACCTGCGGGTGGCATAGTATTAGGTTTTTGTTAGAGCGGGCGAAAGGTAATAGGTTTAAATTCGCCAGCGGTTGGACAGACTTAAAAGAAAAAGAAGCGGAGGAGTTGAAAGCTCAGAACGGGTATGGTTTTGACACTTTCATTTAACCCCCTCCGTTGTGGTATGTAATTAAAACAAAAAATATATTTTCTAATATATACAGTATAGTTTTTTTGAGATTGTAAGACTTACTATGGAATATAGAGGCGGGCGAAGTAGCAACATTTACTATGTCAACAGCGAAAATAGGATAAACGGCACGGACAGTGATTTCACTCACTCCATTGACATGAAATTGCTAGACAATCCAACAGACTGTAAAATTTTACATATCTATGTTCCGAAGTCGTATTACTCTGTGGCAAGTCCTTACAATACTTTTACTCTGAGTGAAGATGGCTATGAGGCACTTATTACGATACCCGAGGGCAAAAAATAAACTGGCTGAGGTGCTAACGGCTGACAGCCCCAACAACTACACATACACCGTTACGAGCAACAACACAAACACCGACCCAGAAGACGGTAAGCTATTATTTACCGTAGCTAACAACCTAGGCATTCAACCGCGGTTTATATTTGACGGCGAAACTCGCATTCACGAAGTAATGGGTTTTGACCGCGACTCAACATATTTCTTTGCTAATAATACCATTAGGTCGCCGAATGTCATAATCTTGACTGGCGAAAAAACATTATATCTTCAATCTGACTTAGTCGGCGAAGGCGATAACCACGTGCTCCAAGAAATATACACGGCGAATGAAATCCCGTTCGGCTCTGTTATCTACGACGGCTCTGGTAGTGAATATGGAAAACGACTATCTACTAGTTCAAGCATGTGTATCGGTTCTATTTGACTGACGAAAACGATCAACCCATTAACCTAAACGGTTTGGGTATCGTAATGACATTGCTGATTTACCGCGAGACAAATTATTTTAATTTATTACATCATTTTTTAATTTGCTTAAATCTAGATAATTTAATTTAAACAAAAGTGAATATATATGAATAAAGATGACAAAAAGATATAAAAATGGAAAAACATATCGTATTGTTGGTGGAGAAAGAAAGCAATACATAGGAAGCACTTGTATTCAATTGTGTAAGCGAATTTACCAACACAAACAACTAGCGAAAAGAAAACCCGAATATCCATTATATCAATATTTTAATGAGATAAGATGGGATAATGCACGTATTGCGCTCGTTGAAGAATATGAATGTAATAATAAAGAACAGCTGCTATCGAGAGAGCAATATTGGATTGAACAATTAAAACCAGACCTAAATAAGAGGGATGCTGATGCTATATGCGACCACGGAAAATATAGATATTATTGTGTCTCGTGTAATGGAAAAGATATATGCAAGCATAAAAAAAGACAAGAACGGTGTATTGAATGTAAGGGTAGTCAAATCTGCCAACACGAAAAAATAAAATCAAGATGTATTGAGTGTGGTGGTGGCGAAATATGTAATCATCAAAAAAGAAAAGATGGATGTATAGAATGTAAGCAGAATAATTTTTGCGAACACAAAAAAATAAGGGGAAATTGTGCGGAATGTGGTGAATGGGAATGTAACGTGTGTAATATAAAACTAAGTAGCAGGAGGAATTTTAATAATCATATGATTTCAAAAAGACATATTAATAAGACTAATAATTAATTTTAGAATTATTTTTTTTAAATCGTATTACAATATATAACGACCTTTTGAAAAAATTAAAAAAACGAAGACAAAATGCCGACACTCTGGGGTGGGGAATTGGATTTCAGCAGGACTGACTACATCAGTGCTTCTTATCGTTTGAATAAGCTTACCCCTCGTGAGGGTTCTATTAATATCACTGTGTCTACCGCAGGAGGACAGGAAAGCAACTTTGACCTTATCAGCCGTCCGTTTAACTTGGCTCGCTCTGTTTTGAGTTTTAATTATGCTCCAGATGCGAAGGCGGCGAACTACAATAAATGCTTTATGGATTGCCTGGCCCCAATTAGAGATACAATTGATTACAAGGGGTGGTGTTTATCTGTGCGACATTAACGAAGTCGGAAATATCACTAAGATGATTTGGAAACCCGAAACCTCAATTGATGATTTACTTGCTTTGGAACATCACGATAATGGAACTGGAGCTGGTTGTATGCTTCAAAAGTGTAATGCTACAACTACATTTCAACCCGCTAGCGATGCTACAAGGTTGGCCGCATTACAAACAGCATTGGCCGCTTCGGCAATAGCAGGAAATGCGGCGGGGCAAATTGATACGGGCATTGATGTTGCGAAGGCACAGGTTCAGGCCGCATTAAAGGCTTGGATGGCACAACCCTCGACAAATGCCCGCCGACACGATGATGGCCTTATTGCGAATGAGACTGGCACGAGTAAGTTCGTTAATGTTGCTTTTAATGAGGCTAAGTATTTCTCAGCTGGAACTCTTTTCAATGCCAGCCCGAATATTAATGTTAAGATTAATCTTGGAATGCTTTACAATACTATTTTCGCTCTAGATAAAACTATTATGTTTCCAGAAATTTTGACTTTGCGGATTGTTTGGCAACAGACACCCAAAATCTTTTATCATAACAATGATGCTCTTTCTACTGGGGGTGGAACTGTTGCGGTGGCGGATTCAAATGTTACTATTACTAATCTCAGCCTTTTCTTAGCTGTCGAGACTAACCCCGATGTCGTTCAATCAATTCAACAGAAGATTATGAGCCCCGAAGGTATGAGCTTCAACATTGATTATTCTTATTTGTATAAGAGCACTGTCGGAGTAGTTTCAACTTCTCAAAAATGTAATACTTAGATTTGACAGAGGCCACGGACGGCGAATTAAGAAAATTTATCACTCTGTTTTCAACACAACCGAAAATAAGAACACTGCTTATGACAATAGCAATCTGCTTGGTTCTAAGGTACAAACTTTTTATACCACACTAGACGGGGCACGACTTCAGGAATTCAATGTTGATTGTCAAACTGGAAAACTAGAAGACTATATGTATCTTAAGCCGAAGTTGGAAGGCTCTTCTTTGATGAATAGCAATGTTTATCAATACAACTGGTTTTGGTGTGATAGCTTTGACAATACTCGCCCTCTGTGGAGCAAGGACCAAAATGAAATCAGTGGAATAAGTCTAGACACTGAGCGACGATGGGAATTTATCGGGTGCGAATATTGCGGCCAATCATTACACATTTGTCGTCACTCAGCAAGAAGTAAATGTTAAGAATGGCACAATTACTAGAAATTAAACCCCGCCAGTGAAGTAAGAAGTAATTATTAATTTTTGATAGTTAATTTATTTTTTTGATAATATAGGAACAATGACCACTCATCAACGAAATTTGATAGCACAAGACCCTGACGGAGACTTCATAAATGTTAAAGTCGGCTACGATGGCCACATTGAAACCAATAGTATGAAAACCGCTTTCGGCGAAGCATTGGTCGGTCAATTAACGCCAGTATTACAAGAGATTTTCCCATACACTATCAATACACGAATATGGACATTAGCTCAAACTGATGCTACCATTTCATTTAATGCTAATATGGCAGAACTTAAAACAGATGTGAAGACGACCGCGAATGCTGTATTGACGAGTAAAAAAAGAATTAAATACAGAACAGGTATGGGAGTTCTAACACGATTTACTGCTTTATGGGCTACTGATGAAACGAAAGACTACAATTCATATATCGGCATAGGTGAAAGTGATTTTACTAATGGCTTCTATTTTTACAAAATAAAAGCGACTGGTGTGAATATTGCCAGTGTTAAAGGAGGGGTGCCGACACTTATTCCCAAGCGACCTGGGATGACCCTTGTGATGGAACCAAAATTATGCCTATCATACCAAAGGGAATGTATTCCAGATTAAATTTCAATATCTTGGCTTTGGTGCTATAACGTTCTACATAGAAAATTCATCAAGTGGAGAATTTCAGCTGGTTCATACAATAAAATATGCAAATGCGAATGTTGGTGTTAGTCTTTCAAATACAACCCTACCTTTTTCGGCTTGTATCAGAAATTATGGAACTGGTAATGCTAATCAAACATTGAAAACGGCGAGTTGTAGTATGTTTATTGAGGGTACTAACACTATTAATTCAAGCATATCAAACGAAGCGGAAGGTAGTGAGCCAGCGAGCACTACTGAAAGTCCTATTATTAGCATAAAAAATAAAACAACTTTTAATGGTGTGACCAATTATTCAATTGTTTATCCATCTCTCGTGAGCATATCAAACGAAGACAGCAAAGTTAATATAGTGCGGATTGTGAAAACGACTGGAGCACTTACGGCGGAGAACTTCGCGGATATTGATACCAAAACTTCAATCGTATCAAAGGATACCGCTGCGACTGCCCTTGGTGGTGCCACTACAACAGACGTAATTCTAAAACTGTATGTTAATGCTACTTCAAGCCAGCTTATTGACCTGCGAACTTACGACATACAACTTTCTCCTGGTGAAAATCTAACATTTTTACAAAAGTCTGTTTCGACTATTAATAATGGAGGAAATGTGAGTGTTATAGTTAATTTCTTAGAAGACCAATGATGTGAATGTATAATTATTTTTGTAATAATTTTTTCTAATATAATAATATAGTCATATGTATCGTCGTAAGTTGTACATCGTTGGAGGTATGCGGTTTCTAACAAAAGCATCTATCAAATCCCACATAAGAAGAATGATAAGCAAATATAACGATGGAGAAAGATTGAACCCAGAAGATAGCAATTTCGTGCGAGACCTAATAACACATCACCCTTGTCTAAAAGATGGCATCATTGATGTTGAAAGTAATTTGACGACTGGGAGAAAACACTTTCGTGTAAATGGTAAGCCGTTTTCGTGGAATTGCTGTGTTGACCTTATAGGGCTTAGCAAATTAAAAAAAATGGCGAGAGTGATAAAAGAAGCGAGCAGGAATACGATAAGACCGCAAATACAAGAATATCTTGATATTGTGGCTATTGATGTATTCGTAGAACCTCGTTATATATGTGAAATAAGTGGTGATATATATGAGCGGGTTGATGTCCACGTAAACCACCACTTTGACATCATACAATTCAAAGATATACTTCAACAATACCTTGAAGTTAATAGAGAAGTAGAAGTTGAAGACAACCTTTTGAAAGAACCGCACTTCACCAAGTTTAATGACTTCCACAAACAGAAAGCAATACTGCGAATTATAAAAAAAGAAATCAATATTAGAGGTAAAATGTATCTCCTACGGTAAATACTTTTTCAATTCGTCTTTATTTTGGACCCAAGGCTGACGAACTAACCATTCTATGTATGGCTTGTCAATCTTTGCGATGTCTTCTATTTTTTTGCCCTTGTATTTACCAAAGTGAAACAAGTTTGGTTGAGCATTTCTCATTTCTTCAATCGCTTTTATTTCGTCGTGGATTACCTTTTGAACATCTTCCAACGAGAAGGATTTTTTTCGCTTTCAATTGAAAGTTGTTGGAACTTCTCGCACAGTCTAGTGAGGGTGGATATAGTAGGGCGGTGTATATAGTTGGCAGGAAAAAAAATTTAAATAATTAATATAGGATACACTTTGCGAGATGAGCGAGTGGATTGTCTTCGTTAAGGCTTACTCCGTCAAACACAAAATAAGCTACAAGGAGGCATTGAAAAAAGCTGGTAAGGCATATAGGAAACAAAAGGGAGGTAGTGCGGAGTTATCAGAGGATGTCTATTTGTCTGCGTCGGAGAGAAAAGGTGCGGACGGATGGAAACCAGTCGCCAGCAAAGAAAAATCAACCGTATATGAAAAAGATGGCAAAGCTATTGTGGCATTTAGGGGGAGTGTAGACAAAAGGGACCTATTAACCGATGTCGCATTAGTAAAGGGAGTATTGAAAAGAACTCCGAGATATAAAGAAGAGCAGAAGCTGGTTAATGAAGTCATAAAAAATATGGTAAGGATAATGTAGAGCTGACTGGGCACAGCCTTGGAGGAACGATTGCGAAAGACCTGAGCCGACAAACGGGTGTAAGGGCTACTACATACAATAAAGGCAGTAGCACAAAAGACCTCATTGAAGGAGTGATTGACCGAGTAGCTGTGAAAGTAAATCCAAAAGGTAAAAGGGCGAAGACTGCGAAGCTAACGACGAACTGCCGAACCGCATTTGACCCCGTATCATTGCTGGGAGCGACTGCTGTAAATACTAAGTTAGTCAAACCGAAAAAAGGAATTCATACTATTAGAAGTTTCAAAGGTAAAGGAGCCAAAAATTTTTATTTATAATTCAACCGCGAATGTGGAAGCCGAGAGGGATGCTGTCGTTATCGTTAATGAACTCACGACCCGCCCACTTATTCTCGTTAACTTGTTTTTTAACATTAGTCATATGTAAAATGCTAAAATGTGGGACATGTTGTTGTTTGCTGTTTCTATCAATGTGTATTTTTTTCATTTGGAAATCCTTTACATTTTCAACCGACCCGCCTTTGTCCATCTTATCAAATGTATCATAGTTTAGCTGATTAGCATCTAAGCCTTTACCCCTAAAATGGAAATACCTTTTAACCCCATTTTCAGACACTATTTTAACTCCTTTTGAAATATGCTTTAAGTCATTCTTGGTCATTCCTTCCGTCAAGGCATCCTTCGTCGTAAATTCTAACATATATAGTGTTGGTGCTATCCACACACCTTTTATAATCTTACATCCGTCGCCTAAATCATCTCCAATACCGCCAAATTTCTTATTACCCATATTCTTGATATATCTAGCACATCTCGCGTGGATTTGTAAGCTGTCTGTGTCGGTGTAGTAGAAATCATCTTCAATGCTTCTGTTCGGGTTGGCTTCCTTGATATAGTTGAACATAATTCGTCTGCTAATAGTATATGCTAGTATGAATGCCCCGTAGTGTGAAGGCTTTGTTATGCTACTCTCTAATAAGATTGGATTGCGAGGTAAGCCCGATATGTGCCATAAATCTTTTCCTTCTTTATCTGTAAATTTAACAATGTCAGTTATTTGATTACTATTCCAGAATTTCCAGTAATCTTCGTTAGTTTGTATATATGTCGTTATTGAAGGTATCGGCCTCTGTATCATCTTACCGTATAGACTATTCATAAACACCTTGGCGAGCAGACATTTCGGGCTACCTTTCCCCGCATTTTCCTTCGCCTTAAACATATCATCTATGTATTTGGCGAAGACACATTCAGATTTAACAGTGTAGTATCCTTTATGAATGCGGACTTCGTATCCTTCGGCTACCATATCCTCAATATCTACACTCGTCAGCCATTGGTCCTTCATATCTTCTAGTCGCCATTTAAGAGAGCCCATTCTATCTCTCTGTCCGATTCGCGAATGTAATATGTTTTTGGGTGAGACGTAGTCGAGGTTGTAAATACCGATTTGAAGGTTTCGCGGGTCAAATGGACCGATTGTTTCCAGTATATCGCCAACCATAAAAGCTAACAACATCGCGGTTGGATATAAAGATACGACATCCGCATCTACGAGGTAGTCAATTATTTCGTCAAAGGTAATCTGTTTTTGTAGGTATCGTTCATACTGAGCTGAAATGAACCGCCTCTTAGACGGGTAAGTCCTTCCGCCGATAATGGCTTTTCTAAATGCTCTTTCCTGCTCCACCGTTGGAAGTCTCATTACAGTCTACATATTTTTTCCATATGTTAAAAGCGAGACTTGAAGTTGAAATGTATGAAGTTAGATTTACTTTGTGAGCTGTAAATATCGTCGTGTTTAACTTATCATATAATTCCTTCAAACCCATAACATCGTTTTTAAGATAAGCCAAACAGTCCTGCCTAGTCTTATCGTCCATATCCTCCCATCTCTTCGCCCTGTCGTGGTCAAAGTCGCCTTTGAGGATTTCGCACCCCATACTTTCAAGATTTGCTTTAAGACTTCCTTGGGTATGCTTACACATATCCCACATCTTAACATTTTCAAACTCTAAGCAGATAATAGAGCCGTTGTTAATTTTTTACGACTTAATCTTAATACCCCTTTTAATTAATTCTTGGTGTATGAAGTAGTGGTCAAAGTTCGCTCCGTTAAAACCATTAACATATAGAACGGGCGGTTTGTCATTTTTACCTTTCGGCACCCACCCTGCTTTTATAAGGTTGCCTCGTTTTATTAGTTCGTCTACGAATTGACTTATACAATCTTTGCCAGCTATGTATTTAAAACCCTCAGTGCCCTGAGTATATCCGACTATGTAGCAGTCGTGGATATCGTAGCCGACAACGATGTTTGTATTTCTAAATGATTCCAAATCGTAATGAAGGACTTGGTCGTTATTTATTTGTTCTTCCGTGTGGAACTTAGTTATTAAGTGTCTTTTACCATTCTTCTTCAATCTAATATCAGCATATTTTTTCCTGTTAAGATTACATTTATGTTTGTTCAAATATAATCGCAAGCAGTCTTCGCATCGCTTCTTAAACTGCTTAACTAATCCATAATAATGGTTATTCTCCAAAAAGATTAGTTTGTCAGGTTCTTGTCCTTCTTCGTTTGTGCTGAATGTCTGCTTCATAATATGGTCAGTTATTTCATATGTTTTCCCTTCCTTAACATATTTTTTCAATATTTCAACCGCTATTGAAAATGGTATGGGTGAGTTTGGTGGGAGGTTGAATTCGGCTCGGACGATATCACAGCGGTTCTTATTCATAGGGTGAATATTTAGAATATCCTTACATAAGAAGAATAAGCAGTTGTTATTTTTGCTTGGCGGAGATATCTTTCTGGCTTCTTCAACTTTCTCCCTTTTTTCAGTTTTTCCCTCATAGCATCCTCCGCCGTTTTCTTGAACTATGGTTATTTCCACATATCGTATGTTTCTTTCATATCCATTCTCGCTCGCTTCAATGTTGTTTATGTTGAACTCGTTCAGAGCATCCATAAATACTGATACATATTGGCGGAGTTGAAATGAATTAAAACTTTTCTTTTTTAAATAGTGGTCGTATCTCTCATTAGCAGGAGCGGTGGAGTATGTTATAGATATATTGATATCCGCATTGTTGGTCATCTCTTCCCTTCTAGCATATCTTATAGCGGGTATCAATACCTTTTCTTTCAAGGTGTCTGTATCATAGAAGCTTATATTTAGCTCCCTAAATTTGAATGTGAGAGAGTTCAGAATATTATCCCTCCTAACTTCGTACTCGTTTGCTCTAAACTCTCGTCTCTTCGCTTCCCTAGTTTTAGCCTCGCGGAGATTTGCCCTCTTATTACTACGGATGTTAGATAAAAGGTCTTGGCTCTCAACTAACACCCTAGAAGATGACAGTGGTATGAGCATCGAGGAAGACAACCCCCCACCTTCAAACAACACCCCCAAGCCATTTTTATCTCACGCACCTAAGCCACCTGGCGCAAGAAGTAGGGGGGGAGGAGGTGTTGAGGGTGGTGTGCGTAGAGGAGAGCAGAAAGGACATGCATCATCTACACAAAACGACTCCACACACACTCGCCCCACTATTCCACCCCTTCACGAGTCTCGATAAGTTTTTGACCACCCTTGATATGGCTGGCGACCCAACTCCCCTAAACCAAATCATACCTTTGGAAGGGAAATGGGCCCTCAGACGTACAAGGGTAGGGTACGTAAAATTACTCGTGAAAAAAATACAACCCAGTCACGTTACGAGAGGTAGGTGGCCCACCCCTCAACCTCCACGGTAGACCAGTACGTACAGTCGACTGTCATGTCACAAACAGTAAGCAGTGTGAGGCGACAGTGCCAGATACAGGAGTTAGGTGTTCGTGGAGACTGGGAGCGGCGAGAAAGGGGGTGCAGGGTGGGAAGTGTGCTGCTAGACTGATAAACCATGACTTTTGCTCGCTTAATGTTGATCAAGAAAGGAAGAGAGGGGAGATATTGAGCAAGTACAGGGAAAAACTGAACCTAGGGTTGCTTCCCCCCCATGATGCTATGTATTACGAACCCGCCACTTTGTTTACACACATCACCTTATGGAAAGAAAGCATCAACCCTGCTCAACCCAACAACGAAACTACATCTCTTCGCACACCCACTACTACTACTACTACTACTACTACTACTACTACTACTACTACTACTACTACATCCATAGAGGGAGTGAGAGAAATAGGGGAAGGAGTAGGGGGAGTAGGAGCAGGGGGAGTTGGAGTAAGAGTAGGAGAAGTAGGAGTAGGGGGAGTAGGAGTAGGAGCAGGGGGAGCAGTAGAGGGTAGATTGTCTGTACCTAGTTTGTCTGTACCAACTTTGACCCACACTTCGTCTTCCCAACCTACCACTGCACTATCTAATACATCCTCATCACCTTTATTTGGACCCCCTGAGGTCATGGAAGAAGGAGAGCCAGGTAGAGCTGAGGATAGTATCGTTTGGGTAAGGGACGGAAAACGAGTGTTAAAAGGTGGAGGACTACCCCCCATTGAAGAAATACAACGTTTAGTTACTGCTCTCAATCAGGGGCTTAAGAGTAGAACAGTGACAGACGGGTTGATTACGAGCCAGGAGGGGGAATATGATGAATTCTATACATAATTATATTACGCCATGCACGATTGCGTCCTTACCCTTGCTACCAAACACAACAACCCGTTTGCACGAGGCATCGTTTCTTTTTTCCCTTACATGGTAAAGGAGGTAGAGGATCTCGAGGATGTGTTGGGTGGAATGACACCTCCAGAAGAAGACGAACCCCAAAGCCCATCAGACACAGACACCACCACTTCATTCCCCGAACAAGACAAACCACACTCTGAATGCTCTATCATGTTGATGGACAATAACTCTGACCATAGAACTGACAGCAGCAATATAGTGTGGGTAGACGATAGTGGCGCAAGCGAAACACAGTCCCCAGATAGTTCTACGTTTGTCAGTCTTAAGAGGGCTCCACAGAAATTCCGCATAGCAAAAGGAAGCATTAGAACCGAGTACAAAGGGAAAGTTTTCATGAACCTGTCGGGAGCCCATGGTGAAGAAGTCAATGTCCTGGATGCCCACACTACCTACAACCCGCACCTAAAATACGGGTTAGTGGCTACTTCAGCATGGGTTCGTAAGGGTTTTGCCGTCATACAACAAAACAATCAAGTGATAGTGCTCAGGAAGCCCATTCTTATTACGGAAGACCAAATCGTGGCTAGAGGTAGAGCACTCCCAAACCACTTGACGGTGTTTGATGCCCCGGGCACCCCACCTCTCAATCCTAACGAGTGGTACGAGCCCACCGGCCTCTCCTACTATGCCCTCCGTCACAAGTGAGACCCCCGAGCCCGTCACAAGTGAGACCCCCGAGCCCGACGATGATGACAGTGTCACGTCGGACTCGGGGGGACAAGCTTGACAACCCAAGAAGATAATTACCCTTTTCTTAGGGTCATTTTCAAGAAAATACCCTCCAAGAAAAGGGTCTTTCAGTCCAAATCACCAAAAATCACCAACTAACGAAATAATAGAGAAATCAAGAGGAAATCAAGAAAGGAGATAAGCGAAAAGAAAGAAGGAAATTAATTATTTTACATTTATAAAAATATTATTACATAGTTATAAAAGATGGCGACGACATTACAACAGCAAGCAAATAAAGAAATGAAGGAAGCATACAACAAGCATTTTCCAGAAGCAAATGCTGATGACCTTTCTTTTAGAAATTTCACGAGAGAGCAAATGATTGATAGATATAGAAAAGCACACGAGTTCTGGGATAAGCAAGCATATGAAATAATAAATGGAGGAAAGAATACGATGAAGGAACTATACAAAATGAAAATTTGTATCCAAGCAAAAGAACAACTAAATATGAGAATGACTATACATAATATATAATTAATTATTTTACATTTATAAAAATATATAAACTATAATATAATAGAAGATGCCAAGACCAAAACTATACGAAGGAGAAGCAAGACGAAAGAGAAATAACGAGAAAGCTCTCGCATACTACTACCGCCACCAAGAAAGGTTGAAGGAGGAAAGAAAAGAAAAAGCATTAAAGCAAAAGCAAGAACTCAAAAGCATAGAGGAATACAAAAAGAAGATACAAGAGTTGGAAGATAGACTGAGTAAAATGCAGCTCTAGCTATCGCCGTAGGAGATAACAGTTTAAGTTCTAATAATTTTTTATTCTGGTAAAAGTATTTTTCATCTAAACAAATAGCTCCCATATAATAACGGTAAAAACATTAATTAATTATTTTTGGAAAAAGTATCTTACCTTATATATACATAACTGTAAAATGTCAAAACCACCACTACCACCAAGACCAAACAAGCAATATGTTCAACTTCTTCAAGCTAAGGCTAAGCTTAGAAAGGTTGAAACGAAAGATAAAAGAAACCGCCAAGGGGTGTCATCTTCCTCGACATAATACCACTATCATCTTCTCTTACTCTCCCCATCATCATAATGGCCATGTGGTGAATCCCCAACTCACCATCCACTTCTGATTCTTCTTCAGACTCAGAAGGAGATTGGTTAGTTCGGGGTTCATCTTCTTCTTCACTTTCAGAGTGAGAGAGTGAGTTAGAGGAGTCAGATGAATCAGCGTTTAAGCTTATCATCTTCTTCTTTTTGATGAAGTCTGCTGCTTTCAGCTTTCGTCCCTCTCCTCTGCTGCCTTCCTTCTTCTTCTTCTTTGCTCCTTCTTCTTCTTTCTTCTTGCGTCTGTCTGTCTTCTCACGCTGACTGTCCTCTCCCTTCTCCTTCCCACGCAACTTCTCAGAGACCCTAGTTCTCCTTCTTATGGGGCATTTCAAGGGGACCATGTCCGTCCTTGGGACAGTCCTTGAGTTGACACCTGACTAGACAGAAAGCAATCTTATGGTCAGGGGACAGACAGTTCCAACAAATGCTGTCCTCCCCCTCACCATAAGCCTGTGATGACTTGCTCTTCTTCTTGCCCAGAGCTATTCCTGCTACTGTGTTGATAGTGATAGGGTCGCTCTTAGAGCTACCAGATCCATAGAGTTTACGCATTCTAGTTTCTGATGCGTTGCTCTGAGCTAACTGCTCTACTACCTTGATGAATTCAGGCAGCTTAGGCCTTTGAGTAGGTAAGAGAGGACACCAAGTGTTACGATAGTAGGCTTGATAGACCGGTAGGTGTTTTAATTTCTTCATGATCATGCCTGTCTTCATCATCTCTGGTATCACCCCCATCGTCTTTTCTTGTGTTTTGATAGTCGTGAGATAGTCAGCCAGCCAGCTACTCACCTCACTAACCTTCTTAGGGTACGAGTGGTATAGCTTTTCATGGTCCTCTTCAAACCTTATGAGGTCAAGACCTCCATAATGTTTTTGAGGGCGAGGAAACACTTTACACCGTCCGTATCCCCCTGCCTCATTATAATCATCACCTTCCTATCGTGAGCACATGATTGAAGTAGAAAGGCATAGAGCAATCTGTTTAGCTTAGCTTCTTTCTCTTTCATGTAATATCTGGCTCCCAATTGTAATGCAAACAGCGGTGACGGTTTGCTTCCCCTCGTCAACACTGGTATTTTGGATTTTTGATCCGTAGGTACAGCAGTGGCGGGGGCAGAGGCAGTTTTTGCACTTGCAGTTTCTTGACCCTCTTCTTTCTTTCCCTTGTCTTTCTCCTCTACGTTTACTACTAGTGTCTCCTCTTCGTCCTCTTCGTCTTCCTCTTCCTTTGTAGGTGATTTGAAGGGTGCATCTGAAGGGGAATCAGGTCGTGCAGGTAGTTGTATAGGTTTGGCTAACTTAAAGGGATGAGTCTCAAAGCCCGGAATTATGGAAAGGATTTCTGGGTGTGTGACACCTATAACTGATGTAAAGGTGTATTCAAACAGCTCCAATTCTTTTCCATGATTGAACTTTGGAGGGTCTAGCCTCATTTTTACTAAGTCAGAACCTTGATACGCCATATTGTTCGGGCGTACCAAGGGCGGAAGGTAGGAGGGAGGCTCGACTACCAATGTTGCCGCTTTCTCTGTGAGCAGAGAAGCGAGATAGAGTTAGGAAATGATTAGTTATATTAGCGACTAGGTGGGAGCCTTCCGCACAGTTCACTCAGTGTGACTGGTGATAGTCTTCCGCACACACACCAGACTCAGGTGGTAGCCTTCCGCACACACACCAGATTTAAATATTTGGTGACAGCCTTCCGCACATACACCTGTTTGTATTTTCGGTGGCAGCCTTCCGCACGCCCCGATAGCCTACGGTACGTAATAAGTGAATAAAGTCTACTAGACCTAACGTTCACGCTACAAGGCTCTATAACCTGTGAGACTAACTTAATGATCTGCAGTATACTTGCCGCTGTGTCCTACCGTGACAGTAGATACTTTATTGAGAAAAGGGCGCCAAGGGACGGCCCGATTATATACTAGGCAGGACATACGTAATGGCTCTAACGACACACATTACATATGCCGGCACATACTGACTATCAGGTTAATTATTAATAGGTCTAACACCGGCATAACGCTGCACCAGCTGCGACAATCCGAAACACAGCTGGTGCAGGGCTGTAAGGGGGCTATCATGATGTAATGCCCCCAACGATAGCTCAATAAAACGTCGGTAATACAACGAAACACATTAGCTCAGTGAAGCCGAAAAGGAAAACTGGAACGGTTGCAGACCAGGAATAAAATGGCATCAGGTCCAATCAGGGCCGGACAAATAATACTGAAAAACTGGCTGGTGCACCTGTCACCAGGAAAAGGGTACTTTTAACCGGCTATCCGGGGGGTGATGCCTACAGCTATGGTGGATGTGCAAGACACAGCTTAAGACTTGCCCGCGTGCCTAGCCCCCCCCCCCCCCGGATAGATACAAGACTCAGACTGCA
Source organism: Paulinella micropora (assembly GCA_019918135.1). Taxonomy (NCBI): domain Eukaryota; phylum Cercozoa; class Imbricatea; order Euglyphida; family Paulinellidae; genus Paulinella; species Paulinella micropora. Next base: position 216,515 of record WBZZ01005613.1, read on the forward strand.
GGTTACAGTAGTTGTCATTTATTTTTACTGTACAATAGATGTGTTGGTTAATACTGTATGTTTAAGTTGAGTAGAGCGTAGAAGAAATAATGTCGTCTTACGATAAAATTTGTGCATACCTAGTACCATGTTTACGTTTGAGTGGAACGTGGAAGAAATAATGTCGCCTGACGATAATATTTGTGTACTTACCTACTTCTAACAATACATGTAGTGAGACTTGATCACTGCAAAATGATTCAATCCAAGGCTATCTGATAGCAGGGCATTATAGCTGATTCGATCGAAAGAAGCTGATAAACTGTGACAAATGAAAGCATTACTTACTACCATCACGGGAAAAAAAAGTGAAAAGTAAAGAAAATCGGACCCGACCCAAGTAGGATTGTCGCTTGACTGTGACAAGAGTAGCTTTTTGTGCTAGCCATTGAATTTTTTCAAAGACATGGCCGGGCACCATTACCTTTTCCAAAAAAGTGCCACGTGGAAATGGACTTATTTCATTCTCTAATCCACCGTTGCTTTTCGCAGTCAAGCGAGCACGTTATTCAGACCGGGCCCAACGGTCTTATTTTTCCCCCCTGTGCTGGAAATAATGTAGCATGTCCATCACTTTCCAACTGAAAGCTAAAGTTTCTGAAGAGTAAATAGCGCTGGTAAGCCGTACTCAGCTCCTTTTTTTGTTCCTCCAAAGACAAAGGAAAGATTCCGACTGGCACTTGATGCAGGCTGCAGAGCCGATGATATAGATGGTATAGGAAGAGGTCAGATGTTCATGCCACCCTTAGGGAGAGACCTCTTTGGAAACAAAGGACTGAGCAGCAGTGGGACACACAGAGCGGCATACTGGCAGTAGTGGAGGGAATATTGACGGCAGCGGAGGGAATGTTGGCAGTAGTGGAGAGAATATTGGCAGTAGTGGAGGACATATTGGCAGTAGTGGGGCAAAGAGCGGCATGTTGCCAGTAGTGGAGGGCACTGGTAAT
>WBZZ01005613.1:225000-243484 GCA_019918135.1 Paulinella micropora
GTTCTATGCCGTCACTTCCTTTATTCCACCGATTGGTGTGGAGACTTTCCTTATGGAATGGAGGACTGGATGCACATGGCCTTTTGGCTCAGCAATTGGCAGGAGATACACTATACACTATTATTATTATTATTATTATTATTATTATTATTATTATTATTATTATTATTATTATTATTATTATTATTATTATTTTAAATCTTCCTCTCTCTCTCAATCTCCCTCTCTCTCTCTCTCGCTCTCTCTCTCTCTTTCTCTCTCTCTCCCTCTCTCTTTCTTTCTCTTCCTCTTTCTCTCTCTTTCTTTCTTTCTTTCTCTTCCTCTCTCTCTCTCTCTCTTTCTTTCTCTTCCTCTCTCTCTCCTCTATCTCTCTCCTCTCTCTCTATCTCTTTCTTTCTCTTCCTCTCTCTCTCACTCTCTCTCTCTCTCTCTCTTTCTCTTCTCTTCCTCTTTCTCTCGATCTCTCTCACACTCTCACTCACTCACTCACTCACTCCACTCTTTCTCGATCTCTCCCAATTTAAAATTTTGCTTGTATTGGGGGCACACTATGAACAAGAAAAAGAAAATATAGAAATCAGAGATTTTGAAAAAAATAAAAGAAACACAAGAAATGTAGAACCAGTTGCCACTTTACTGTGGTTTATTCTACTCGGTTTATTCTCCGTTTTCACATTTTTTCACATATTTTTTCCTATTTCCACGCTGTCAAGTGTAAAGCTAGCAAGGGGCCAGGGATTGTCCTCCATCCATGTATCACAGCATGCATCCACTATATATATGACTCCCCACCATCCTCCAGCTGTCCATCCACCATGAGGGCACGTGAGATTCACCATGATTGCCATGCCACATTATATGGTTTTTTCCCAGCACAATATATCGCCCGGGTGAGTCGCATCTGACAAAAAGGGACCGGCCTGTTTATAATTATATTGAGAGACGTATTTCACATTCTTGCGATGCCCGCCCGGCCCCCACCACTCCTAAATGCGACAGGTACGCATACGTCAATACAGGTACTCACATAAATACAGGTACGCACAGCGCAGCAAACTAAGCGAGTAGTTAATAACCTGGAACGTCGAGAGAATTTTGCAAATTCACGACTTCGACCAGGTTGTTGCAACTGCTCCTATTGATAATAAATACAAAGAAACAAAAACAGACAAATAGCCTTCTACAGCACACTTATAGAAAAATACATGTATTATTAAATTAACTTTTGAAGTATTCTCCAGTATTCTCAACCACCTACCACACAAACAAGTATGGTAGATAAAATTTATTTGAAATGAGGGCTTTCACCCAATTTTTAAATTGAATACACACTAGTTTATACTCCTATGTGCAAAAGGAGTTAGTTGCTATAATCACTTTTATTCAATTCTCTGTCTTTTATATTTATCGTATGACTGAATTATTTCTGAAGTTGTTTTACCAGCATCAATTATTTTTCGTGCTTTTATCTCGTCCTCTAATCCAATCGGTTGATTTTCTGCACTCAACCAATGTTCAAACAATCTTAATTATTATTGTTTCGTTCTTCTTCTTTCTTTTTTCTAGTTTCATTTATTTAATTTTCTCATTTCTTTCTCTGTCTCATCGTCTTTGTTTAATTATTTCTTCAATATCATTTGCTTTATGTTTGCACTATTTTTTTGTTTGACACACTTTCTGATGTAGTCATAACCGCACCAATAGCCACTAATAGTTATCTCACATATAATTCAATAAACTGAGTAAATAAAACCTTTCCAATAAATGTTGATGAATTCGGTAATATTAATATGGGAGGGAATTTGAATATAACAGGAGTTAATCTACTAAATACCAAAGATGTTGATAAATGGATATTTGAGCATAATGATAATAATGATAAAGTGTCAGCAGGTGGAAGTATAGATAGCCACAGCGATGTGACAATAACAGGCTTCCCATCAGATAACCAACTGCTTATTTATAGCACAGGTCAATGGAGAAATACGACTTCACCCTTTGTGAGATTAGACTGCACTGTCAGTATGACGGGAGGAATAAATATGAACAACCAAAACATTACAAATGTAAATCAACTAAATGGTAGGGCTATCGCAACTTGGTTATCAGAGCACGACTCCAACAACGCGAAAGTGTCGGCAAGTGGAAGTATTGATACACATAGTGATGTGATTATAACAACAGCAACAGATAATCAACTGCTTATTTATAGCACAGGACAATGGCGAAATGTGGCATCACCCTTTCTTAGATTAGACGGCACCGTCAGTATGACAGGAGCATTAAATATGGGTGGTTATGCTATTTCAGGGGCTTCTACATATAATGGAATTAATCTCACCACTCTTGCAGTTGATGGTTCGGTGGTTAAACTAACAGGAGACCAAACCATAGCAGGAACCAAAACATTCAGCAACATAATAAATGCTAGTGCGGGTATTGATATGAAAAGCCAAATCATAACAAATGTTAATCTTGTTGATGGTGTGGATGTTTCTGTTCTTGATACTTCTGTGGTTAAATTAACGGGGGACCAAACCATAGCAGGCAATAAAAAATTTACATCAGTTTTAGAAGTAAGTGGTTCATCAAATCCTGCTTCTCTTGACTGCATCGGCATCGCCTTTGATACAAAAACAGGAATGATTGCTGCACAGAAAATAGCAACAGCGACATTTTATCCGATACAAATAACTGGTTCGTATGTAGAGTTATATTCAGGTAATACTTTAATTATAACTGCAACTGGAACAACATTAAGTTTGAACAACAACAGAATAACTTAGCCACACCATCAGCAACAACGGACGGAGCAAACAAAAGTTATGTGGATACATTAGCATACAAAATGTAAAACTAACAACAGACCAAACCATAACAGGAAGTAAAACATTTAATGGGGCGAGCACTACGATAGAATATCTAACTTTAACACAAACGGCTGATTTTAATAATCAAGTTATCATTAATGGTGGAAATATAACAAAAAATGGGGCTCGGATATTAAACCAAAATGGAGGAGATATATTCTTTTCACAGACATCAGGTGATTATCAATATTTCTTATTTACTCTAAATTCTGCTACAAGCGGAACCGCGAACCAAAGAGGTTATGTATTCACAAATGTAGCATTTGATGTAAAAGGAGCAGGTCTTTATATTTCAAAACTTTTGGATAATAAAAGTGCTTCATCTGACATTGTCCGTTTTAACAATGCTGGTGGTATGAGGTTTTATGGGGACTTAGATATGAACTCAAACAACATAACAAGTGCTGGAACAATAACGGGAACATTAATCACTTCAACTGCTGGCATGACTACAACAACATTAACGACAAGCAATAAAATAACAACAGCAACAGGCAAACCAATAATTATAGGAAACACAACAAAAGGAATAGGTGCGACAGCGGGTTTAGAATTGTATGGGACTTTTAATAATAATACTGCTGGAGCAAATATACAAGCGATTACAACAGAAGATATATATCCCACATTTGGACTATTTAATTTAGGACATAATAGCATAAATATGACTTTTGATGCTTATTTAGATGGCGCGAGACGGAAATCAAGTTATGCGAGTTCAAACTTTTTAATTAATAAATTTTCCAACAAACTTAGATTTTTGTATGATAGTGGGAGAGCCGTTGGAAATGCTATTCCTTGGTCTATGGCTCTTGAACTTGATACAGCAGGCTTATTAACAACAAAGGCAATAACGGCGAGTGGGGTGATAACGGCAAATGCGGGGATATCAACAACAACATTAACAGCAAGTGGATTAATAACGGCGAATGCGGGAATTACATATTCTGGGGTGCTAACGACCACAACTAATAATGGAGCGAAAATAGGAATTCAAGGACAAACAGACGGGACGAATGCGAGAGGAATATTTGTATGGGATACTGCTGATCCAAACTGGGGGATTTATATGTCTCAGTTTGGAGCAAATAAAGCATTAAATGGAGGAACAGCACCAGCAGGAGGAGTAGGAGGAGGATTAACTTCTTATGCTTTTAGATTTAGAGTGAATAATTCTTCAACGAGTGGGTTCATATGGGAGAATAGTTCAAATACTGCTTTAATGTCTTTGAAAGCAAGCGATGGACAATTAAGAGTATTGTCTAATCCAATTCAATATTCAGACAGGAGAAAAAAAAGAAGATATAAAGGAATGCTTAGGCTTAGATTTTATTAATAAGTTAAATCCAGTCTGCTATCGTATGATTGATGATAAAAAAAATGTAGGACTGGCTTAATAGCACAAGAATTAGAGGACATACTAACCAAAATGAATATGCTAGATTTTGGCGGTTTTATAAAAGAAACAATTATGGTTCCGTTCCAAAGCAAAGAAAAGAATGTGAATTGAAAGGTGTGAGTGTTAATCCAGAAGATGTTAAATGTGTTGATAGTGGTGATGTCGGTTATGGTATAGGTTAATCCGAGTTTATTGCACCATTAATTAAAGCGGTTCAACAATTATCAGAAAAAGTGATTAATTTAGAAAAAGAAAATAAACTTTTACTTAATATATTACAAGACCAAGCAAAACAACTAGCAGAAATACGAGCAGTCGTTTTACCTATTGTCTAATAATACAACTAGACTTCACAGACCACCGCCTATTATGGATATGGATGGTGAACTAACTCCAGAATTAAAGTCACGTGTTCTTGAAGTAGAACTAAAGACTGAGGAAAAAAAAGTAGAGCACGAATTGGAAGATAACTGGAATTGTTGTTGTATAAAAAATAGACCAACCGACAGCCGACTTATTAAATACTCATTTCAAATGGGTATCATTATCGCCATTATAACCATTTGTATCGTGAGGCTATCTGAAAAGAACTTGCCGTGCGAGGTTGCTAATACTTATGTAGGTATTTTAACACTATTGATTGGAATATGTCTTCCATCGCCTTCTTCAAGTAAGAAATGAACACTCGTATAAATGTAATTTATACCAAGAACTATCGCTGGCACAGATTAAAGGAACCGCATCATCAAAACTAACACACCAATCACTCATAGGCTTATACACACATTTAAATTTAGTTTCTATTCCTTGCTTTATACAATAAGCACAACTCTCATTCTTTTTTTCGCTTACCCGTGAGTAAAAGTCGCAGGCAGTCCGACCTAACACAGACCCAACAAATATTAATAAAATTTTTATCATCTTATATCTATATTTATATATTTTAACCACAAAGCACGAAGTGGCGAAGCAAGCGTAGTCAGAATGACCGAGCACAAATACCAAAAGATTGTTTTTCTAAGCAATGATTTTGTGGAAAGCAAAACATTTAATAAAAATATTCAAATGTCGTTCACACCAACTAAAATGAATGTTAAGTTTATTCATTATACAAACGACCAATCAGAGACAAAAACCAGAATTCTTTATATGGACAGAATTGGAATTATCGGAACATTCTCCGATAGCAACATAGCAAATATTTCAAACCTCAATTATCATTTGGGGGTCGTTGGATGGACGGACGGACAATATACATTTAAAGTCCTTGAAACTGACAACGGAAATATTGATACAGGAAATTTAGCGGGGAGAATTGTTGTGTGTTTGGAATTTCTAGGATAGTTATCAACTACACTCTCATTCGTTTCACTCATTCTCGTTTGTTGATAACCATCGAAAACCGATTTATTTTTAACAATAAAGAAAAAACGATGTTTTAGAATAAGAGAGAGTGCGAAGCACGAAACGCAATTCTAAAATATCAATGCTGAAAATCAATAATGTAAAAGTGAAGCCAGTAAAACAAGAGGGTGATGGAAATAAAAAAGCAAAAGGTTATAAATTATTCAATGAGCCGTATTCCAATATATTTCTACTCGCCCGTAAGAAGAGCGGGAAAACGACAGCACTCTTTGAAATACTGAAACGGACTACAGACAGAAAAACCCGTATTGTCATTATTGCTTCAACAATACACAAGGACTACATTTATAAAGCAATGGTAAAGCACTTTAAGAACAGGGGAAGCCCTATGGCAATATAATATATACATTTCTTAAATCATATGGTGTTAATGTGATAGACTATGAACTTGACAAACTGAACAGACATGATGAGCAACACGAAGGCGAAATTGAAGAGGACAAAGAGGAAATAGAGAAACCACAATTTCTTTATTCCAGAAAGGAAAAGAAAAAGGAACAAGGAGGTGAGAGGAAAGAGAGACCGAGCAAGTATATTTCGCAAGAGGTTGTTTTTGTTTTGGATGATTTAGGAAGCGGTTTAAGAGACAAGTCAGTAAGCGATTTGTTAAAAAAGAACAGACACTATAAATCAAAGGTGATTATGTCAAGCCAGTATTTGAATGACCTACGGTCAGAAGCCATTAAGCAGTTAGATTATTTATTAATCTTTTCCGGCCCAGTCTCAGGACAAAATGGAACTCGTGTAAAAACACTTAGACCTATCTTTCAACTTTGATTACTTTCTGGAAAAGTATCACGAGGCTACAAAGGAACGATTTAATTTTCTGTATATCTCAAGTGTTGATGATGAGTTAAGAAAAAATTTTAATTTTAGGCTAAAATGATATTTGAGAATTGTGCTTCGTGCTACGCACTATCGCTTATTCTCAAACATCGAAACCATTAAAGCAAAACGATGTTTTATGATGACGAAGTCAGAATAAAATATCAAAATAATTATTTGATTTTTTAAATATTTTTTTCATAGTATAATGGTAGTGAAGACAACTCGTGTTGAAGTCATTCCAACAATCGGCAAACGAACAATTAACTCAAGCACAAATATGGCAGGAGGTAAAAAGAAGACTGGTCGTAAGAAGAAGCAAGGAGGCAAGGGGCAGGCTGGTGGCAAAATTAACTGGCAAAAAACTGCATTGGCTGTTAATAAATTTCTCCGCGATAACAAAGTAATCTCTAGAACTGCTGGAGCCTTAAGCAGTATTGGAGTGCCTTATGCTGGGTCTGTCCAAGCCACCGCTTCTAAACTTGGTTATGGTAAGCAGAGAGGACGAGGGGCACTAAAATTTTGAAAAAAATAAAAAGTTTGATATGACACAGAAATATTTTTTTGTTAATATAAAATGGTTGCTAAAACCAAAAAAACAAGTAAGCCTAAGGTGAGACCCCCGCGGGTTTATAGGAATAAGAGCGGGAGGCCTTATATTATCCAGAAGGGTAAAAAATATTATCTTAATTTCGGTAAGAAAACAAATATCATGAGCACACTTCAAATTGTTAAACTTTTTATGAAATACTTAAGCAGACCAAAAGCAAAGAAAAAAACAAAGAAGGAAGACTTAAGAAAAGTCCAGAGCCTGTCTGAGATTAAGCAGAATACAAGAACAGCAATTCAAGACCACTTAGACAAACTCAGAAAGGAAAAGTATGAGGGTATTGAGGCTATAGAGAAAAAAGAAAAGACAGCACGGGAGGATTTAGACGAGGAAAAGAAGAGGCAAGAAAGAAAAGACATAGCCGATGCTAAGGAAAGACAAGATATAATGGATAGGGAACATAAAAGAGAACTGGCGGAGATTAAGGAAAGACAGAAAGAAAAGGATAGGGAACAGAAGAAGGAACAGCGACTTATTCAGGAACTAAATGCTGAACGACTACATAGACAGGGATCATTGACGGCGCAAGTCGCAGCACCAATTATAGCAAAACCAAATCCCCCTTCAACAATAAATAAACCAAAGAAAAAAAAACAGCAACTACATCTTCCCCAAAAATAACTGATAACAAAGTAAATAAACAAGAAAAAGATTTGGAAGAAGAAAGGAGACAAAGAATTATTGATAAAATGTTTTCTGAGAAAACGAGAAAAAAACGTGTCAAAAAAATGAAAAATCACACAATAATAAATCACCTAATATCCTTCTAATAAAAAACAAAGGTTCAAACGACTACGCCACTAGTTTAAAGAGATGGTTATACACACAAAAATTCACTGAAAACATATCATCGGCAGAAGATGGATGGGATAAACTAGAACGATTTACAACAAAAATGATTGCTAAAAATTGAAAGCAAAAAGAAGGAAGAAAAAAAAAACTCCTGTAAATAGCACTCTATCGCCAATAGACCCGCCACGTTTTGAAACTTCGGATGCTAAACAACTTATATTTGAAATGACAAATACATAACCAGCGGAGACACAACCGACGGATGTAGCACCACCCCCGAGCATAAGTTCTGCGGAGCCACAGCCAGAGGTGCCACAGCCAGAGGAGCCACAGCAAGAGCAACCACAGACAGACGAGCAACAACAGGGCGAGGGTCGTGGACTAATGACTAATGAATAGATGAAATAATGAAAAAAATATGGATGGTATCTCGGAGCGATAGCCAGTGATGAAATCTACAAGTCGAAGCCCGGAAGCAGAAAGCGATACGGATTTATTATGAATACCGACCCTAGCAACAAAAATGGACAGCACTGGATGACAGTATGGATAAGTCTAGATAAAGACAGGAGTGTTGAAGTGTATGACCCATTAGCACTTTACGAGCCAACAGAAGACTTTCAACAACAAATGAAACGGCTAATAGATAAAAGCCATCCCGATAGGTATTTGTTAATGAAGGTTAATCAAGTAAAACAACAATCAAACACCTCAGACACGTGCGGTTGGCATAGTATGAGGTTTTTAATGGAGCGGGCGAAAGGAAACAGGTTTAAGTTTAGTTCGGGTTTCACTGACTTAAAAGAGGAAGAAGCGGAGAAGTTAAAAGCCCAGAATGGGTATGGAGATGGTAAGGGATTTAATACATTCATATAAAAAATTATTCGTATAATATACAATGGACTATAAGGGTGGAAGAAGTTCGGGTATCTATTACATAAATAGCAAAAATAGGATAACAGGCACAGACAGCGATTTTACACACGAAGTTAATATGAAGGGACTAGACAATCCCACACATTGTAAAATTCTTCATATTTATGTGCCGAAGTCATATTACTCTGTGGCTTCACCATATAATACTTTTACATTATCCGAAGACGGATATGAGGCTTTAATTACGATACCTGACGGCAACTACACAATGAACAATTTAAAAAATAAACTGGCAGAGGTGCTAACCGCAGACAGCCCTAATAATTATACTTATGTGGTATCCAGTAATAATACCAACATAGAACCAGAAGACGGAACATTAAGATTCAGTGTGTCAGAGAATAAAGGAATTCAACCGCGGTTTATATTTGATGGTGATACTCGTATTCACGAAGTTATGGGGTTTGATAGAAACTCAACATATTTCTTTGATAATGATTTTATTAAATCGCCAAATGTAATTATTTTAACTGGTGAAAAAACTCTGTATCTTCAATCGGATTTGGTAAATGAAGGTGATAATCACGTGCTTCAAGAAATATACACAGCCAACGAAATTCCTTTTGGGTCTGTTATCTATGAAGCGGGTCTGAGTATGGTAAAACATTGGCCGCTAATTCAAACAATGTCTTTAGGTTTTACGTGACAGACGAAAACGACCAAGCAATTAATCTTAATGGTTTGGGTATCGTTATGACATTACTGGTTTATCGTGAAACTAATTATTTTAGTTTATTTAATTCATTCTTCAATTTGTTAAAGGCGAGGTAGATTAATTATTTTAGAATGATTTTTTTTCTATAAATATATTCTGGTGAATTAGTTAATTTACACTACTTCAAAAATAAAACAAAAAATGCCTGTCCAATACGGAGGAGAACTAGTCCATCAGACTAAGGAACTGCTCACTGGTAAGTATGAATTAACCAAACTTACCATTCGTGAAGGCTCGCAACCTGTCGCACTTACTACTGCTGGTGGTATGGAAAACACCTTTGAAATTCCTACTCGTCCTTTGAACCTTGCGAGGAGTGTGTTGCGATTTACTTACACTCCGTCTGCCCCAGGTGCTGGTGGTCGCTACAATCGTATCTATATGGATTGTCTGTCTATGATTAAAACTATTGAATTGCGAAGCAGAAGCGGGTAGTATTTGTGTAATCTTCAGCATGTGGGTAATTACATTAAGGTTATATGGAAACCAGAAATTAAGTATGAAAAATTTATGGCACTTGAAAACCATGGTGCTGGTGTGGGTAGCGGTGCTATGCTTCAAACGTGTAATGCTGGAAAAGTTGAAATTAGAACCGTAGCGGAAAGAGAGGCAATTACTGCTGCAGGCAATACTGCTGGATTGGTCGCTGCAGTTCAAGGATATTACAAAGTGCCTCTTGTTAATGCCCGCCGTTATGATGATACCGCTCTCGCTGATAGCACTGCTGGAAATTATAGTTTGGTTAATGTTCTTTTTGAGGAGGCTAAGTATTTTGAAGGTGGAACTGCCAATGCTACCACCCCTGTTATTAATGTTAAGTTTCCTTTGGGTATGCTGTTTGGCACTATTTTGAACTGGATAAGACTATTGGATTTAATGAAATTTTGGATATGCGGATTGCGTGGGCTGAAACCAACCGCTCTTCATTCTATGGCACTGGTGCTAGTTCTATTTCCACTGGTGCTGCCGCTACTACCGCTGGTCTCTAACCTAAATCTATTCCTTGCTGTTGAGACTGACCCGAATGTCATCCTCGGTGTCCAGCAAAAGATTGCGGGTGAAGGCTTTCCATTTAAGATTGAGTATCCTATCGCTTGGAAGCAAAGTCTTCAAACAAACCAACAGAACTATGTTATTAAGATGAACCGCTCGCAGGGTGAAAGAATTCGTCGTATTTATACTTCCGCCTTTCATTTCACTGAAAGTGCTAATACTTCTTTTGATAATGACAACAGAGCTGGTGTAAAGGTTTTAAAATACTATACAACCCTTGACGGCTCTCGTCTCCAGCAGTTTGATATTGACACAAAGGAATATGAGGACTATATGATTTTGGAGGATAAGTTGAAGGGAACTGCTATCCTAAACAGCGATGTCTATCATTACAACTGGTTCCATGTAGATACTTGGGACAATAACCGCCCGCTGTGCGATAAGGACACCGACTGCTATGAGGTGAGCGGTTTAAGCCTAGACACTGAGAGGCGATATGAATTCGTTTCAACTACAAGTAATGATGCGAGTGGTGCTGGCATAACTAATCTTAACCATTACACGACGGCTTCGGCGTCAACTACAGCAGCTCGGACGTGCAGGGCCCCGTGCAGGTCGTGGTCGAGTGCACCGGCGACGGGGAGGCGCGCCGCCGCCTGGCACAGATCATCGGCCCGGGGACGGGCAGCGGCGGTGGCATCCTGTCGCTGGCCGTGCAGTGCGTGGCCGTCGCCACGGACCAGGCGGGCCACAACGCCAGCTGCCTCGTCAGCTACTACGCCCAGGACCGCGAGCCGCCCGTCGTGCACTGCCAGCCGGCCTGCACGGTGCAGCTGCGCACCGTGGCGGGCTTCGCGGGCTGCTTTGCGCCCCCGACCGACAACTGCGCCTACAACGACACGAGCTACGCGCCCGACCCGGCCGCCATCGCGTGGCTGAGATTTGCCGACTCGCCCTTCACGCTGTACTCGACGGGCTCGGACAACAGCCCGTACTCGCCCGTGTCGGCCACGTGTGAGACCGTCGTCACGCTGACCGGCTACTGCGGGGACGGCCTGCTGGACTTCTACGGGGCGCACGGCCCCGCCGAGGCCTGCGAGCTGAATCCGCACCCCGAGAGCCCCGGCTGCGCGTCCGACTGCACGTGCGGCGCCGGCTACGTACCCGACCCGCAGGGCGGCTGCCTGCGGGCCTGCGCGGCGGGCGCCACGTGCACGCTCGACACCAGCCAGCTGCAGGGGACGCAGTGCGCGGCGGGCGCCGTCACCCTGTCGCTGCCGGGCTCGCCCGGCACGGCGTGGACGGTGGACGCGCTCAAGCCCGACTTCACGGCCGTGCGGGGCCCCGCGTACACCGACTTCTACGTGGTGCCCAACGGGCTCGGCACGCGGCACGTGAGCTACCGCCACTGGGAGCGCAACACCAGCAGCTCGCCCTACGTCGGCTTCAACGCCACGCAGGTGCAGCAGGCGCTGCTGTTCCCGGACGAGCAGCTCGTGCTCGAGTGGTACCTGACTACCAACGTGGTGCAGGACGTGGCCGACCCCGCGCAGTGGCTGCAGCTGCGCGTGTGCGCCTGTGACTTCCAGAACGCCAGCCAGCAGCTGGCGGCCTTTGTGCTGGCGGCCGACAGCCACACGCTGGCGCAGACGGACGCGTACTGCGGGGCGGGCGGCGAGACCACGTACGACCCGGCCACGTCGTGCTGGACGTTTACGGTGTGCCGCACGGGCGTGGTGGTGCTGGGCGTGCCGGCTTCGGCCGCCGGCAACCTGCTGCAGTGCCTGGACACGAGCACCATTGTCGTGAACAACAGCGCCAGCGCCTGCAGCTGGGCGCCGGCGGCCTGGACGCTCGTGGGGGGGCGCGTGCAGCTCAACCCCGGCACCACGTTCGCCGACCTGCGGCTCGTGTCCACGGGCGTGCCCACGGCGTTGTGGCTGAACGAGACCAGCCTGGCCGAGGGCCACTTCTTGGCGGCGCGGACCACGAGCGTCACGGTGCGCGCGGTGGGCGACGGGAACTTCACGGACCCCGGCTGCACCTGGCTCGTGACGGCGCTGGACGTGGTGCCGCCCGTCGTCACGTGCGCGCTCGCCAACACGAGCAACGCGACGGGGCCCACGGCCACGTACGGCAACGACCCGGGCCGCAACTACTCGGTGCTGGCCGGCTACCGCCGGCGCCTGTTGGTGGACGAGACGGACGCGTCGCGCGAGATCGGCTTCGACCCGGCGCTGCTGGCTGCCACGCTCCAGCTGCCGCTGTACGACGCGAGCGACGCGGTCCGCTTCTACGTGGGCACCACGACGCTGGTGTCTGCGGAGCCCGACTCGAGCGGCAACCCGCCGGTGCCGTGCGTGCTGTACGTCGAGGTGCGCGACGTGGACGCGCCCGTGCTCACGTGCCCGGACCTGACGGTGAACACGCTGCCGGGCCTCGGGTACTGGAGCGGCACGTCCCCCAACGTGACGGTGACCGACAACTTCGATGCGACCGTGGTCACCACGTACGCGCTGGCCGACCCGCTCGCGTACACGGGGCCGGACGCCTTCCACACGCTGGTGCGCACGTGCACGGACACGTACGGCAACACGGGGTCGTGCCAGTTTGACGTGCGGGTGCTGGACGACCAGGCGCCCGTCTTCACGGTGTGCCCCGCCGGGCAGGTGCAGAACATCAGCGTGGGCACGGCGGGCTCACGACCTGGACCTGACGGCGTGGTACGCGGCGACCGACAACTCGGACCCGGCGCTGAGCTTCACGTACGAGGTGCTGGTGGGCCAGAACTACACCAACTACACGCAGACGCTGCCGCTGCTGCAGATCTCGCGCGTGCCGTACGAGCTCACAGCGCGCATCACGGCGTACGACGACCACTCGGGCCTGTCGACGCAGTGCACGCTGCGCTTCGCGCTGCTGGACGCCTCGGCGCCCGTGCTGGCGTGCCCCGCGCCCACCACGGACCTGCGGCTGAGCGAGTACTACTCGTACGACCGCGACCTGGCCTGGGACGCCACCGCCGGCCGCTGGTCCTTTGGCGACCAGGTCCAGGTGCAGGCGAGCCTGGCCGCGCCCATCGTGCTGCCGGGCGTGTGCGCCGTGGACGGCGGCGCGGCCGCGAACCCGTTCGCGCCGTGCCCGAACTGCACCGACAACCACTTTGGCGGCTGCGCGGGGCTGACGCTGCAGCCCGTGCTGTCGGCCGGGCTCGCGGCGGGCGGCTACCTGGTGCCCGTGGCCCTGCCGAGCAACGGCCCCGCGAGCTTCCAGGCCGGCTGGTCCGTCACCGACACGTCCGGCAACCAGCAGGTGCTGGACACGTGCGAGTTCCGGCTCGTGGACGACCTGTACCCGTACCTGTACGGCCCGACGCACACGGCCGGGGCCTGGGACTACAACCAGGTGCAGGGCCAGAGCTCGGCGCTGGACGGGCCCGTCACGACCTTGAACGTGCTGCAGTCGCGCTACGCCGCCGACGCCGACACCAACCTCTCGCACCGCGCGCGCCATTACTACCCCGGGCTGGACCTGAACGTGCTGTGGCCGCAGCTCGTGCCGCCGAGCGCGGGCGAGCCGCCGTACCTGCCCTTCTACGCGCGGGACCAGGTGGCGCTCGCGTCCGCCAGCATCAACAACCAGACGCTCCGGCCGGCGGACTGGGCCGCGAACGCGGCGGCCTTCAACACCCAGGCCTTCCGCGACGGCCTCACCACGGTGCCGCGGAACACGACCGCGACGGCGGCCACGCTGGCGGACCTGGTCTTCCAGGAGGCGCAGGGGCTCGTGGCGTACTGGGCCGGCCGGGGCCAGCGCACCACGGTAACGGCCGAGCTCAACCAGCTCGCGTACCGGCTGGCCGAGATCGCGTACTGGCAGCAGCAGGAGCTGCGGCTCGGCACCAACGCCTTCATGGGCCGCTTCGCCGACGAGAGCGGCAACGAGGTGGTGTTTACTTTCCTCTGCAACCTGCAGGACTCGCAGCCGCCCGTCTTCTACGACTGCCCGGCGTCCGAGTTTGTGCGCTACACGAGCACGTGCGACGCGCTCGACAACTTCACGGACCGCTGCACGTTTGCGGACGTGGGCCTGCACTTTGGCGACGACCTGTACCTGAGCGCCACGTACGGCGGCGGCCGCAACGGCTCGGCGGTCGTGAGCCCGGGCACGGTGAACGCCGACACCACGCTGCCGCGGTCGCTGACGGTGGACGACGAGGCGGGCAACGTGCGCACGTGCAGCCTCAGCTTCCGCGCCGTGGACGACACGCCGCCGCGCTTCGTGGACTGCCCGCCCGCGCTGCAGCCCGGCTGGAACGACCGCACGGTGCGCATCCCGCAGCCGGGCCAGGCGCAGACGACGCTGCCGACCAACAGCTTCTACACGGGCCTGGCGGGGCTCGCCGTTGACAACGTGTGGCCGGCGTCGCTGACGACCAACGTGACGGTGGTGCGGGCCGGCGCGGGCGTAGTGCAGAGCGCGTACGGCACAGACGAGGCCTTCCACGCGGGCTGGGCCTTCGCGCCCGGCGTGCACACGGTGAGCTTCCAGGTGGCGGACTAGGCGCTGGCCCCCAACGTGCAGCCGGAGCGCTGCGCGTACACGTTCGAGGTGCTGCCCGCCTACGCCGCGCCGCGGCTGGCGTCGCTGGTGCTGAGCTACACGGTGGCGCGCGTCGGCAACTCGACGACGCACTTCACGGGCACCGTCGACTACGTGCTGGCCACCAACTTCCCGTACGTCAGCAGCTACAACGGCTCCCACGGCCTGACGCTGAGCGGCAACGTCAGCCAGGCCGCCGTGGCCCGGGGCGCGGCGGCGGACCAGAACTGCGGCGCCGACCCGGCCGGGCGCCTGGCGCAGTACGGCGGCCGCTGCTTCCAGCGCTACGTCGCGACCTTTAGCATCGACGCGTGCGACCCCGTGCAGACGACGCTGCTCGTGCCGCACGACCTGGACTGCGCGCACATGACGCAGGCCCTGAGCGACATCGACGGCGGCTGCACGACGCGGGCGTGGCAGGAGGTGGAGCTGTCGTTCGTGGCCCAGGAGTTCTGCTCCCTGGAGCTGGCCAGCAACAGCCTCAACGGCGGCATCGTGCCCGTGAACGAGTCGTACGCGCGCGCCCTGCTCGCGAGCCTCGCCGACTACCAGCAGGTGCAGGGCGGCGACATCGTGGCCACCACGGTCTTCTACGCCGCCTCCAACCAGTCCACGGGGCGGGTGCGCCTGTGCTTCATCGGCTACGTGCTGTCGGACTCGGGCCTGGTGGTGGAGGACGTGGCGCTCGACCCCAGCGCGGGCTCGGTGGTCTTCACGCTCAACAACCAGAGCTACACCGTGAGCGAGCTGGACGTGCTCAACACGACGCAGACGCCCAGCAACGTCGTGGCCTTCTGCGCCAACCTGAGCGTGCCCGACTACAACGAGAGTTCCATCGGCGTCCAGGTCTCGTTCCGCGCCGCCGTCGCGTACCAGCTCGCCCCCAGCGCCGGGCGCCGCCGCCGCCACCTGCAGCAGCCGGTCCGGCCGGGCGCCCAGCCCGGGCAGTGGACGCGCGAGCTCGTGGAGCGCCGGCTGTGGGACGACCCGCAGGCCCTGCTAGCGCGCATGCAGCAACCGGAGGCGGCGCCCGCCGCCCCACCCCGCCGGCGCTCCGTGCTGCAGAACGCGGATGCGCTGTCGGACGTGGGCCAGACCGAGTTCTTCGAGCTGTACATCGTGGCCGGCCCGGGGTCCCCGCCGGCACCCGCCGGCCCCGCGGAGCCCGGGGCCCAGCCCGGCGATGGCGGCGGCCGGGGCGGCCTGCAGAAGCTGGAGGAGTGGCTGCGCGTGCCGCTGTTCCAGTTCGCCGGCTTCGTCGTGAGCCGCGGGGTGCTGGTGCTGGCCGGCGCCGCCCTGCTGCTGTGCTGCCTGTGCGTGGGGTGCTGTGTGGGCGTCCACCGCACGCTGTACCACCGCGCCTGCTGGGGCCGCGCCCAGCTGCCGCTCGACGAGTCCGCCCCCAAGCGCGCCCACTCCCGCGCGCCGGGCGGGGGGCAGGTGTACGTGGCGGACGAGGGGCCGCTGCCCGGTGCGTACCACGACGAGGCGGACGCAGGGGCCGAGGAAGCGATCGGGGACGACAGCGAGGCCGACGAAGGCACGCTCAGCCACCGCCACCGGTCGCTGCCGGGCGAGTTCGACCACGACGCCTCCCCGGGCCCGGCCCCGCAGGACAGGCTCCTGCTAGACACGTCCTCGTCCTGGCAGGACCTCGTCAGTACAGCACGGGAGGATTTAGACGAGGAAAAGAAGAGGCAAGAAAGAAAAGACATAGCCGATGCTAAGGAAAGACAAGATATAATGGATAGGGAACATAAAAGAGAACTGGCGGAGATTAAGGAAAGACAGAAAGAAAAGGATAGGGAACAGAAGAAGGAACAGCGACTTATTCAGGAACTAAATGCTGAACGACTACATAGACAGGGATCATTGACGGCGCAAGTCGCAGCACCAATTATAGCAAAACCAAATCCCCCTTCAACAATAAATAAACCAAAGAAAAAAAAAACAGCAACTACATCTTCCCCAAAAATAACTGATAACAAAGTAAATAAACAAGAAAAAGATTTGGAAGAAGAAAGGAGACAAAGAATTATTGATAAAATGTTTTCTGAGAAAACGAGAAAAAAACGTGTCAAAAAAATGAAAAATCACACAATAATAAATCACCTAATATCCTTCTAATAAAAAACAAAGGTTCAAACGACTACGCCACTAGTTTAAAGAGATGGTTATACACACAAAAATTCACTGAAAACATATCATCGGCAGAAGATGGATGGGATAAACTAGAACGATTTACAACAAAAATGATTGCTAAAAATTGAAAGCAAAAAGAAGGAAGAAAAAAAAAACTCCTGTAAATAGCACTCTATCGCCAATAGACCCGCCACGTTTTGAAACTTCGGATGCTAAACAACTTATATTTGAAATGACAAATACATAACCAGCGGAGACACAACCGACGGATGTAGCACCACCCCCGAGCATAAGTTCTGCGGAGCCACAGCCAGAGGTGCCACAGCCAGAGGAGCCACAGCAAGAGCAACCACAGACAGACGAGCAACAACAGGGCGAGGGTCGTGGACTAATGACTAATGAATAGATGAAATAATGAAAAAAATATGGATGGTATCTCGGAGCGATAGCCAGTGATGAAATCTACAAGTCGAAGCCCGGAAGCAGAAAGCGATACGGATTTATTATGAATACCGACCCTAGCAACAAAAATGGACAGCACTGGATGACAGTATGGATAAGTCTAGATAAAGACAGGAGTGTTGAAGTGTATGACCCATTAGCACTTTACGAGCCAACAGAAGACTTTCAACAACAAATGAAACGGCTAATAGATAAAAGCCATCCCGATAGGTATTTGTTAATGAAGGTTAATCAAGTAAAACAACAATCAAACACCTCAGACACGTGCGGTTGGCATAGTATGAGGTTTTTAATGGAGCGGGCGAAAGGAAACAGGTTTAAGTTTAGTTCGGGTTTCACTGACTTAAAAGAGGAAGAAGCGGAGAAGTTAAAAGCCCAGAATGGGTATGGAGATGGTAAGGGATTTAATACATTCATATAAAAAATTATTCGTATAATATACAATGGACTATAAGGGTGGAAGAAGTTCGGGTATCTATTACATAAATAGCAAAAATAGGATAACAGGCACAGACAGCGATTTTACACACGAAGTTAATATGAAGGGACTAGACAATCCCACACATTGTAAAATTCTTCATATTTATGTGCCGAAGTCATATTACTCTGTGGCTTCACCATATAATACTTTTACATTATCCGAAGACGGATATGAGGCTTTAATTACGATACCTGACGGCAACTACACAATGAACAATTTAAAAAATAAACTG